>RCHF01000062.1:0-21227 GCA_003987895.1 Neonothopanus nambi
CCAGTATTAACAATGACGAATCGATATCCCCATCCCCTCCTGTACAAACAATTAGTTCGACTTCAACCTCAGAGTAAGTTTCGAGCTTATAGTTGGTATTCAGTCATTCGAACAAACAGTTTAACCTCTTCAAGATCTTTGATTGCTTCCCCTTCGACTTCAACCACAGAGTAAGTTTTGACCTTTTGGTCTTATAGTTGGTATTCAGTCATTCGAACAAGCAGTTTAACCTCTTCAAAATCTTCGACTGCTTCCCCAATAACGTTTACTGGGTATCCGCGGTAAATCTTCATGCTTCGATCTCGTTCTAACCGAAAGTTCTTGTAGGACATTATCTACCACTCCTACTGATACAACCACGACATCATCCACGACAGGGACCAGCAGGTAACTCTACAGCTTCTTGCTAGAGGACTTTTTCTCACCAGAAGTATTCTTAGTTCATCGTTTACCGACTCCGATCCTACAACCTCGGATCCAACTACACCGAGACCAACATTGAGTTCCGTTTCCTCAAGCCAATCCAGCCCACTTTCGTAGGCCTTGTATCGATTTGATTTCAAGTCGGCCTAAAACCTTATGATGTCTCTGTTTAGCTCCAATGCTGAAACCTCACTGGCACCTTCAACCCCAACCTCTACTCCATCTAGCGCTTCAAGGCAAGTCATGGAATATCCAGTCGCATGTGAACCCATAAATTCAGACTGATTCTCTTTATAACCATAGCTCCAAGTTGTCTTCCAGCACCGGTACACTTAGCTCTGGAGCTAGTACTACTATTACCGCTCCGTACGCCACTTTCTCGGATTAACCTCAATCGACTCTCTAACAACCTGAAAGGTCTCACAGCAGCCCATCACCATCCTCATCTTCTCCTTCCTCCATTTCATCCTCCGCCCATCACTCATTCGTCAAACGAAATGCCATAATCCTCGCTATAGTCGGAACTACGTTCTTCCTCATCGTCTTTATCGTCATGTACATCCGTCGAAAACAAACCCAACGCCGATTATCTCTCCTCCGCCAACGCCTCTCACGCCTACCTGTTCTTGGACCTGTCATAGGCCGCTCGACGAGTATGATTATGAGCACCGAGGGTGGAAATAGGAGTAGTATGAGCAGTACAGCTCCTATGACGCAGAGGCAGGCCGATACAACGAGTAGTATCATTGGAGATTCCCGGAGTTTTCGAACGATTGATGATTTGCGTGGTGAAGGTGATGATGGTGTGCATCGTCCGTGGACACCGCATTCTGCGATAGACATAGACTTCGTCTTCCGCTTACCACAGTCTCACGCTTGAGGTGGAGGAGTCTACTTATTATCGGCATGGGACGAAGTTTTTGTTTTGTTGTATGTATGGTATGGTATAATATCACATCTGACTTGAATAACACAAGAAACGCTTTCAGAGGCTTGCGCTTATGTGTTACTATGTATTTCAATGATCCTGATATTTCTATAGCGCTATTAACATGCCGGACCCGGACCCGGACTTATATTACGTTCCATCGGCTCAACTGAACAATTGAATAAAGCACATTAAAGGCGTATAATAAAGGTACATAAATAATCATCGGAAACATGCACTGGAAGAACAACACGGCACAATCACACCTCCATCCTTCCTTGTTGTATAGCTCTTGCCTTGGGCTGTACAAATCAACTATCAATAAACACAACCAACAGCTTTCGCCGCCGAACGTCACGGTCAAGTTACCCACCTCAATCCTCGCCAACTCCAACTCCGAAACTGACTGCGACATAGGAGTTGATTGCTGTGACATAAGTCCCTGGTTCTCATTGACTTTCTACAGTCAAAGATTCTAATCATCAGTCTACCTCCCCAGGTACTGGCCATGACCACTAGGAGTCATGACACGATGAGGACTACTCACCATTGGAGCCTGTGGACTCGTATACGGCGTCACCCTTCCAAGTCCCATGTTCGACTGCATACTAATCGTGAATCCGGCTCCGTGCCCTTGATTTGCGGCTGTGGTAGCACCGTCATCATTTTCCGTTCCTCGACCTCCGATTGTAGTTCGGGTGTTTAATGTGCAGAGGTATGATATGGCGTAAACTGCATATAATTGAAAAAAAGAATGATCATTAGTTGAAATCGATCGATGGAGAGTCAGAACTAAGGCCCAAAGAAAGATGAAGGAGAATGGGATCAAAAGAAGAGGAGGGTACTCACGTTTACTCAAAACAAAATAAACACCCATATACTGGAACGTATTTGACCGGGCATCGTACTGCAGTGCCATCGAAAAGTATACGGTATACCAGAAAGAAAGGATGAACTCACTAGTATCATAGTAAGTAGACTGATCGTACTGCACAACGCCTCGTCAACATCTCTCCTGGTACATGTTCCGCTCGCACGGGCAGCTTACCTCGTGAGAGCACCGGTATTAATCGCGTATCGCGTTAGCGTGTTCACAAGCGAATCCGATCTTTAACAAGAAAAAAAGGTCAGCGGGGCTAATTCCAGCATCCCTTGGAAACCGACTTACCTCTGATATCCAGTCCTCAGCTTCCTCAAGAAATAGCTCAACGAAATGGCTGTGATGATGTCCGTTACCGCTCCGGTGGCGAGTGCCACGGAGGCAGCTACCTAGAGAGTAGAGAGTAGATTTAGATATTTTGAAGACAATGCAACTCTCGGAGACGTGGATTGTCAGTACCTACCTTGATTTGTCCCAAGTCCCCGATGTTCTGGAGCCCGAAACTATCGGACATTGAATACAAGAAAGAAGTTTTCAGGGCAATGCATTGGGAGACTTACGCCTCAACGGTATACGCAATGATGAACCCTGCAAGACCATTCCAACTTCAGCCTCAGGCTCTCATATTAACACTGAGCTACTACGGGGCGCTCACCAACTTGAACGGAAATGACAATCATCTGACAGCTGTTTTAATCGAAATGTTTCGCACAAAAGATGGTGAGGACGTACAATTATGGCAGTAATAAATATGTTCCTCCCGCTGACTGGTAGGCAGAATTCAAATAATGAGTACACTCGAAATGGGTAGTTTTGGGTTTCTTACATTTCCATACACGCAGGGCGAAGAGGCTAGGCAAGAGAACGTTTAAGTCAGTTGCTGGGGATAGAGCAGAAAGATGACATTGGAAAGCAAACGACCGGACATTTTTACTATGGTTCCAGCGATGGCCTGCGGAAAAATCAGTCAATATCGTGTTGCTTTCTTCATGCTAAGCGCAAGAGCTCACACTAATTAGGACTTGCAACTTCAGAGTTAAGACTCGAAATGAGCTAGAGAACTTGAAGGGGCTGATAGGATGAAGAGACGCACTATGAGAGACCATAAGATTCGGTCAGTGAGAATTTTGAGAGGGGATACAATGGTTCTATGGGAGTGTAAAAATTGAAATGTGTTAGTGAGCAAGCAGCGATAGCACGTACGAAACGGTGTAATGGTACACTGCATGAGCAATGAAAATCTGGTCAACCAGCTCTAATATCCTATTTCGCGTAACGCTCAGCTTCCACCTGTAGTAGGCTGCTCCCAGTGGCACTTACCACACCGTAGACACCTTTGGCATCCAGTCAGTTTAGCGGGGTGAAAAGAGAAAGAAAAGTAGGCCAGTCACTCACCAAGATCTTAATACTCAAATTATCAGCTGGGAAGTGCTGGAAGTAAGAAAAAACTTGGGTCGATAGCACACCGAATACAGCACATG
The DNA here is from genome assembly GCA_003987895.1 of Neonothopanus nambi. NCBI lineage: Eukaryota > Fungi > Basidiomycota > Agaricomycetes > Agaricales > Omphalotaceae > Neonothopanus > Neonothopanus nambi. Next base: position 3,713 of record RCHF01000062.1, read on the forward strand.
AAATGCTGTAACCAATGAAAGCAGCTCCAAGAGTATCGTTGACACTGGCGGAAAATATCGAGGCCATTGTGCAACGCTGAAAGGCTGGAAAATGCCTACTCAAAGCCACAGAGCTGGGTCCGAGTGGCTATCGAAGCGTAAGACCAAATAGAAAGGGGAAAAAAGGAGGGCAAAAAAGAAACAAAGGTTGAACGGAATCCCAAGTTCTGGGGAGATTGCTATACTATATACTCCGATATGCCCAAACGTACCCAGTAGTCGATTGTCGTCAACCTCCCCTGTATCAGGTATCAAGTATAATTGAGTCGGTAATCGGTTAAGTCCCATTGATGTTTTGCCTTGATGCATTGCATTGATAGATCAAGTCATTTTAGGCGCCTTCGACAGAATCATTATCAATCGTTACAGGCAATTGAAGCTTTGATGAACATATAGGCAGTTTCGTCGAAAAGTAGCAATCAGTAAGGCACTTGACTCTTTGCGGCGCAGTGAAATGTCCACCGACCTCCTCAAGTCATGAGTGCAAGTAGTGAGCGTGGGAGAGTCAGGTCAGAAGCGTTATGTAAGCGAGCGCGTGGGAGCTTGAGCGCCCAACAAATTAAGCGCTCAAGCGCTCATGGGCGTCGCTTTCTTTCTTCCCTCCATCATGATCTTTCTTCAATGGAGATTCCTGTGCACGGCTAGTTGAAGTGCACCCCCGGCTTGGCAATTGCTTGCTTACAACTGATGGATGAGAATCGACCATTGCTATGGACAGGACGGCTTAGATTCCAAAGACCACTAATCTATATGCATATAGAATAGCAGCGCCAGTCTCGAAGCGAATAAGCGTGGAATACACGTTTTAAAACAGTATGTAAGTGGACTTAGGTGAACTTACACTTGTACAAAGCATGAGTTACCCGAGACCTGTTTCCGTCCATCCGTTTGTCTCACGCGAGCCTCATCCGGGACCGTCACCATTCATCTTTTCAGGCTCGTTCTCATTGAAGCATACGTACCAGTAGTGCTATGGACTGTGTCGGTGAGAGAACGATACGAGACTCTGGATTTTGGACACTGATATCTTCGAACGCCTCACCAGCATCATGACCAAGAATAGCCATCCAACGAGAGCGCGCTTATTTTAGGAACGGTGCGATATTAAGCAGAAGAACCCAAATATATGCCTCAATGTAAAGAATAGAACAACCTTCTCCAGGCTTCGTTATCAACGGCTATAGTGCAAGATTCTCACCTAGCCATAGCCTGTCTCAAAATCTCTGACATCAGCGCCGTTGCGTTGGTATTAGACCTCCCCATCGTGTCTATAACCTTGGGAATTTCTCAACAAGTTGTATTCTCAAATGAAGGTCTCCTAGTCGCCAACAGCTCTACCGAGCTCTTCCGGCTCCGTCACCTTGGACCTCTACTTCGTGGTGTGGGTCGTTACGCATACGGGTGGAAATACTTTTGAATAGCGGATTACCAGTATAGCTCGCGTTCACTGTGCCTCTCATATGGTGAAGTATTTCTCGGTAGAAGTAATCCGCAACCGTTTACTGGGGTGTGATATGACTCGTACTTGCTACCCACCGCCGCAAAGATCAGTTTATTTTACTGTTCACTCTGGTTATTATGGCTAAGAAAAACGCAGATTTTGTGGATCAGTAAACGAATTACTTTGCCCACTTTGTTATGTTGGCTCGAATTTACGTTGACAGAAATGTAAGCAAGTGTGGGTTTTCTTTCAAAAATCCAATAGACTTATGTTTCAGAATTCGGGTACTCTGTGTGCCGCAGCCGCAGCCTTCAATCCTTCAAGAATATTACTACCTTGACCGCGCATCTGGATTGCGTTTAGACGAAGCGAATGGTCGTTTTCCACATGTTGAGTTCCTAAACGACGTATCCTAGTCTATTTCCGTCGGCCAGCCAGGACGAACGTATAACGCATTGCGCGTTTCTGGCTTGAGACAAATTCTCATGTTGAATAACCCACAATTCAAACATACGCATTCCGGGCTCTATTTTACTGGACCTGAACGTGGTATGTGTTCCGCAAAGAAAGGAAGTCTTGGATATGGATGTATTCATTCCCCGAGTCCTTTGTGCCTTAATCCCATCCCGCCCAACGGTACCCAAATTCGACTTAGTATCTATCTTCTCATCTCTGTCTGCTCAATCTAGGCAACTACGGCCTCTCGTGAAGGTATAAAAACCCTCAATAGAGCGTCTTGAGCTCCCCAAGCTTCGAAGCTTCAGAGATTCGCTTGACTGCCTCGGCACTTGGGACAAACTAAAGATCAAGAATGGCCCTCTCAACTCTTTTCTTTTCTTTTGTTGCTCTCTCCGTGTCCATCGTTCAGGCAGCTCCTGCTGCCCACAGTGCGACCTGCTCTGATGGCACTGTCGTCAGCAACGCTATGTGCTGCGACTTCATTCCGGTATGCTACTTCACCTTGCAGCTTTTTTGGAGTAATATACTCACTGTTATTTTTTCTACTCTATGACAGCTCGCTACGGCACTGCAGACGACCGTTTTCGAAAACGAGTGCGGAGAAAGTGTGCATGAAGTTCTCCGTCTATCCTTCCGTAAGTTTTTCTCTCTCCCTTCTTCTTATCGTCCGTGGTAATCGGAGTTAATACTCTATCTTCTCCTAGACGACGCTATCGCTTTCTCTCAGTCCAAAGGCCCTGCAGCGTAAGTATCTTATATCGCCTAAACCTCAAATTCAAATTCACTAACCCATTACACTACACGATAACTAGTGGTGGGGGCGCTGACGGCTCTCCGCTTCTCTTCCCCACTATTGAGCCTAACTTCCACGCAAACCTTGGTATCATCGACGGAGTGAATGACCTAGCTCCTCTCATGGCTTCAGGCCAATTCCCCACTATCACAGCGGGTGATATGATTCAATTCGGTGCGGCTGTGGGGGTTAGTCTTTGTCCCGTGAGTTTTCATTCTCTCGATCCTCGTCATCAATATAAACCATATACTCACTTCTTTCGTTATTTTTTGCGATTTTCTTACCTTTGGTGCTTCCGGTACCTTCGCTCCTAATCAGGGTGCCCCCCAACTTGAATTCCTCGCAGGCCGACCCAACGCCACTGCTCCTGCAATCGATGGTTTAGTCCCTGAGCCCCAAGACCCCATCGATATGATCCTTGCTCGGTTCGAGGATGCGGCTAACATGAACATTGAAGATATTGTGTCCTTGCTTTCATCTCACACTATCGCTCGTGCGGATCACGTTGACCCTACTCTTGATGCTGCGCCTTTCGACACCGTAAGCATTTTCTTCCTCAAAATTTATGAAACTCTTCACTGTGCTAACAATGACAATGTGCGTATTTCGTGCAGACTCCGTTCACATTCGACACGCAGTTCTTCCTAGAGACTCTCCTCGTTGGCATCGGATTCCCTGGACTTGACAGTAAGTAACACAAATATGTCTGTTGATCAATCTCACTGATTCACAAAATTCGTTATTGACGGTACTAGACAACACCGGTGAAGTAGCTTCCCCACTTCCTCTTACCGTAGGCGACGACGTCGGTGAACTCCGTCTACAATCCGACTTCCGTTTCGCTCGTGATCAGAGATCAGCGTGTTTCTGGCAGGAAATGATCAGTACGTCCTTTCTTGAAAAAATGATTTCACCTTCAGCCATGAATACTTATTCACGAATACCGGATTGGTAGATGAACAAGCCCTCATGGCTTCCCGCTTCAAATCTGCCCTAGCCAAGATGGCTATCATTGGTCACAAAGCTTCCGATTTAATTGATTGTTCCGCCGTTGTTCCCAAGGTCGTCACTACACCTGTCCGACAAGCTTCGTAAGTATACATATAGACCTTTGATGAAAACGCAATATTGACCTGTTCATGGGGCAGGTTCCCGGCTACCAAGACTATCAAGGACGTCCAACGGGCTTGCTTCATTGAGCCGTTCCCGAGTCTCACTACTGATGGCAAGTACAAGGGGTTTCGCTTATATTCGTTAGCTTATATTTGATATTTCTACAGCGGGTGTTCAAGAGACCCTCATCCCTCACTGTCCTGACGGTGAGACTACTTGCACGTCCTAAATTTCTTTTTCGTTTCTTGGCGCGTCAACGCTTCCCGTGCCTGGATGGGATGGTCTTGTGTTTATCTATTCTTGTATTAAATGTATTTTGGTGTAACTTCACAATATATATATGTGCTCTGAATAGTCCATTCGAGCTGAACTACAGCCTCTGGAAAAGGTATGGGACGTCTCACGAGTGGGGCTACTCATCACGTGGATGAATAGTTTAGCCGGCCCGTCCGGAATCGGCCATCGGCCGTGCTCTTATTTATGTAAAGGCCAAGTAAAAGCCAAGTAAAAGCCTCTGGCTTTTCTCTTTCTCTCCCCGCCGTCATCGCTAGAAGAATGTTTTGAAGACTATTAGGAAAGCTTTGACGGTTACAAGAGTCAAGTCCGGCAGCCGCTGTTAGAAATTGGAATACCTCACTCAGCTGTTGTGAACAGCAGTTACACTAGGTTCAAACTAGGTTCTTCGCTACTAATTTGCTCAGAACTGGGTATCGTTTTAACTAATGAAGGATACTGCAGCAATTCTTGAAGTTAGATTCCTTCCTTCGGAGAATCCGTTAGATCCTGAAGGCGAATCTATTCTTTTAGGTGCCTCTTTGTCCAGGCGGCGAAAAGTTCCTCGCCGCTAAAAGCCCTGTAAAAGCCATCTCATGACCTCGTAGAATGTATAACGAGGCAGTGACTATCGGAGTATACTCACCGCTCTGGGTATAGAGACTGCTCTAGTATCATCAAGCATATGATCTAGGGCTTGGTGGAGCAGTATATAAACCCCTCCCAGTTGGCTAACTAAACCTCGTCTTCGGATCCTAGTACCTACTTGAACAACAATCAGATAGCGATGAAGCTCTTGAGTGTTGTGTTCCTTTTGGCTATCTCTTCGATTGCTGGCGCTGCTCCTACAAACTCAGGCAAGTACGAGCTTCATCTTGTCACACTACCTGTGCCATCCATATCCTGAACTTCACTTACGAGACGCGTTCTCTTAGTCTCTGAGATCTGTGCAGGACAGGTCACTCTATCCGAGACCTATATCGGCGCCAAAAAGGATGTCAAAATGGCAGAAATCTATTGCCCTGAACAGGCTAAGAGGTCTGCTGATTCTCTCATGACGCGTCAAAGTACCAACGCGTCGAATGTTTGTGGAGCGCAATGTACGTGGATCGATTTGATTGAGAGATTCTGCTAACCAATTTTGATTCTACGGGATAAACAGGTAACACGAACTGTTTTACACCTTCTGGTGGAGGACCAAACCCGAATGATTGTCATGTTATTGCGGACGCCTTGAGGTTTGAGAGTCAAAACACAGGTACTTGCATCTCACGTATCCTTTCTTCAAAGTCTCATTTATTGTGTTCTTAGGTGCATTATTCGAAATTGGAACTGGGGTAAGTATCTAAACTCGAAGGGTGCAAAGTATCCTAGTCATTGTTGACGCCCTCTCTCTCTCATTTCTTTCTCTCTTAGTCAAACAACACCATAGCTTTGTTCTACGCAAGCTGCGAGTCGTTCTTTGTTAATCAAGACTTTGGCGATTTGATCTACTGCCGTACTGATTGGGTGAATATTGATATCGCCTTTTTTCTTGACTTGGTAGAAATGGGATGCTAACCTAATTTCTTCGAAGGCCGCCGTTGTGGACTGGGTAGCTCCAAACTGCCAATCTACGCAGAACGCTCATGGAGGTAATTGCGTTGCTTCGGACCAGAGGTGGTTTATTCAGTGAGTGTTCAGCGTTTCCAATATGTTAGCATTTCTGGAGGTCTAATTGAACCCTCTTTTCTCAGAGTCCAACATTCCTAATTGCTAACAATACCATGAAATATCAATGTCAAGGATTGAGGACTGTTTTGCCTTTCAATAAGTAAAATTCAAGTTGATATACTTGTAACTCGTTTGTCCCTTGTATCTAACGGACTATCGTATTTTTGTGTTTTCGGACCGTGAAAAGTTCTCAACTGACTTGAAAACATCGGATCTTCTGTGAGGGACAATAAGGCAAGAAGAAAAGAGCCATCGCCGAGGATGCAAGAATGAGAACGCGACCCTATGACGCAATCCAGTAACAGCGCACTTGGTACGCCAGATTTGCGCCAGATCCCTGACTCTTGTGTATTTGAGCAAGTAAAACAGAAAGGGGGCGAGACAGAATATCAAGAGTATTACTCTTGTATCACTGCATAAGTTTGAACGAGCCGCTGCGGAAGTGGAATACGAATTCGAAATAACGGTATGAGATGCGGATCCAGTGGGCTCGTGAGCATACATGCATTCAAGCTTTCCAATATCTGGTAAACTCAATCTCAACTGTTGGGTCTGGTGCCTGCAGCTTTCCGTGAATCTCTTCAGAATTGTATATGATATACTTGGGTTGTATGCATTCGAGCTGTCCAAACACCTCTCAAATTGGAGTCATTAGAAAGTTTGGGCAGCTTAGGTACCGCATGCATTCAAGCTTTCCAGTAGGTTTTCATCCAATCTCGCTCAGTTAGTATATACATATCTCAGGTTCAGGAAGTATCTCTTAGACATCCGTACTGCATGTAGGTTTGATGGAAGTATTTTGGTTGTCTATGAGGTTCGTGTCCTCCAATAGCCGAAACTAAGTCTAGAGTGGTCATGGGAATGGTCAAGCTCCGAGGATAAATAGTGCGCATAGATTTATGCAAAGAGCAACATTCTTCACCATGCATCACGAATGTCCTTCAGTTGCAGAATTACGCAAGGGCGTGAAATCCTTGATGAGGCGGACGGAGGGGGCTTTCCAAGATGCATGGAGCGACTCCTTTCCTGATCCATATCATTGCTGCGAACAAGGTGGTTTCATTTATATCGGTAAGTACCAAATTCAAGAAGAAAACTTTATCTCTGTCTTACGGCGTTTCCTTGAAGACTTCCCGGTTCCGAGCAAAATAACGAGAGCATGGGTCTATCGCGCTGACAAAGGAGAATCTATGAATCAACGGAAAGCAGGACCAAAAGCTACGATTGATTTAAACAAACCAGGTATCAAGAGGGATGACGTTATCTTGGGTAAGTATACACTTATGTTTTGCATGAAAGGTGGGCTGATTGTTACCACTTATTCAGTGGCAAACTTTCACGTCCATCCGCTCTCAAAGGATGTCGAAGGTGAACAGCCTCCGTCCAGAGCAGATATCGAGAACGCATTCCATCGTGCAGTACCAGGAATAGTCATTTGTCGAGATGGAGTTTATTCTTATGGTCCTGAAAGACGTACCAAGTTGGATAATCCCAAGGGATATCCGGAAAAGCCTGACCCTCGACCTGGGGCTTACAAATTTACGCTGGAGAAATCTCGAACCGACCGTCCCGAAGGACCGCCTTGGTGGGTGAAGAATCAGTGGCCGGAGAGTACTGGCAGAATTCAGTCATTCCTCGTTGAGGATGTCGGAGAGGAGAAAGCCGACGACAATGGTGGAAGTGACGGTGAGGTAATTTATGTGGAATGGTCCGATGAAGGTGTTGTATATGGTGAGCCTCTGCAGGAAAGTGAAGTGAAGATGTGATGGACGTTCGTAGTTTGGCAGGTGAGGAAGCGACGCTGATTAAGTGTTGAGAATAATTTCCGTGTACACTTAGCATTTGAGACCGTATCTATGTTGTTTTCTTGCTTCTAGTCCTAGCCTTCCTTGGCACACTGAGAACCTTCTACGCAGTTTGATTCTAGCTCCTAGTGCAAAGAGGTGGTCGTGGGAACGAGATGCTATTTTGGGTTTCAGTCTGAGCGAGGCTCCCTGAAAACCTGCCGTGAATTGAAGCCGATGCTCAGGACTCTGCATTAGATGAACGTTGTGAACGTCGAGTTAAAGGTATTGGATCCTCGACCAACGCAACGATCAAAATAAAATGTATAAATAAAAACCACCGCTGATTCCAAGACCTATAGCTACTAGGCGACCACCTAAGCATCTACTCCTCATCCGAACTCTCTGTGACATACCCATCATCTCCATCTCCGTCATTTACACCATCATCTCCATCCCTCGCCTTACCCTTCCCTTTATCAATACTATTCCTCCCATTAGAACCTGCGCTGGAAACCGATGTCATCTCAACAACAACCTGCCCAGCACCATCCCTCAACGCGCTCACTTCTCCAATGGACGTATTTGCTACCCAGGGAATCGCCCGGCGGGGGTAAGCAGAAGCGAGGGTGAAGCCCCACCAGGGAGGCTGTTGGGATGTCAGAGTGGTAATTGTGTTGTCTACTCCGACAGAGCCTGACCCTGAGGGTGGACGGGAAGGATCGTCTGCGGGATTCATATCGGGAGAGATGAATTGTGTATCAACGAGGGCGTAGAGAAGCGTCAAGGGATCATTTAGATGGAAGTTTTTAACGAGTCGTTGACCGGATGGCATACGAACGGCGATTCGGATCGTCTTCCCTGTGTCCGCGTTCTTATTCTTGCCATCTTCTTCTACCCATCGCCTAAACCACCTCCTCCACTCAACCCGCTCAGCTCTCTCCCTTGCCTCCCTCTCCTCTTTCTCAATCCTCTCTTTCTCCTCTCTAGCCTTCCTCTCCTCAACCTCCTTCTCTAACCGAATCTTCTCTAAAATCCTCTCCCGATCCAATCGAGCACTCTCCTCGAACGCCCGGTCCTGCGCCTCACGCAGCTTACGCTCTTGTTCGAGCGCTCGACGAGAGCTACGTAGACGGGAAAGGTAAGGTCCAACGCGTGGGAGGAGTGTAGTTTCAAGATGAGTGATAAGAGTTGAAGGTGTAGTTTGCGTGAATCCTTGATGTCGGGATAATACATTCAGAGTCGAGCCTCCACTACCACCTCCACCGCCATTACTTTCCCCATTTCTCCCTCCACTGGAAATGTTACGTGAAGGCTGTAGACCGACAAATCCAACGAAAGGAAAAGTCGTTGCTCCTAGTTTGTTCATCGCGCCGTAGGCTTCGCGATCTCGGACGTCTCCTCCCCAGACGAGGATACCATTCCGACGTAAGACAGAGACAAAATTATGATCGGTGAGGGTGTCACGTTTGAATTGCGCGACATCATCATGTTCCTCCGATACGAGGATGACACACCCTATACTGAGTGAAGACTGACAGAGACGAAGGAAAGCGTCGTAAGACGTAAGTGTGAAATCTGGGAGGAACTTTTGGCTTGTACCATCAGGAGAAGAAATATGAGCGTGTAAGAGTGGATCATCGATAGAAGAATCATCGTGCGGTGTAGTGTACGTCGTTCGGGAAGTTAAATTGGATGGACCGGGTTCGCTGCTAGTGAAAGCAGTACCACCAGTTGCTTGTACACCAGTTGCTTCCCCGGAGACCCCGATACGACTTAAACATACGGCACCGGTTTCCTCTTCTAGTTCACGTACCCACCGCTCAGGTCCTCCTCGTCCCGTTCCTCTACTCCTGCCCGCAGTACGCGGTGTGCGCTGGAGGTACCAGTTTAATGAGAGGAATGGTGGGAGTCCTAGGCGAGGGAGGCGTATACGTAGGAGGCCGAGTACGAAGCGGAGGAGGGAGGTTAGGATGTGTAGAGGGTAGGTTAAGATGGTTAAGCCTAGGCTGAGGAGAGGGGTGGGGGGTGTAGGTGGGGAGTTTCGGGACTGAAGGAAAAAAATCAGTCGCTTAATGATGAAAGAAAAATTATAGACTTACGAAAGATAAACCGCTTCTTGAACCTTGCTCTGAGTCGTCTACCTCAAACTCTTCGAATCTTCTGTGCGTCGACGCACGCGAAGACGAAGCCATACCACCTCCAGCTCCAGCTCCGGCACCGAATATCATCTCTGCTGCTCTCTACAATCCCAAAAAAGAAGGGCGGAAAAGTTCCACGTATGCATAAGCAATGAGCGAATTCTCCAAGAAAAAACTAGGAAAAACGTACCTCGACATCCCACCCAACACTCTCCAGGACCCCAACCGTAACCTCGTCGTCACCGCCATTCGTAAGGTCCCGTAATTGGTTCAGAGAATGCGTCTGTTCGGGAGTGAGGTTTGCCGTGAGGCTTGAATAACTCATGGCCAGCTTCTTTCAACGTTCGCTGCGAGCGAGGCGTAGTAGCGTAGTTGTCGCAAATTTCTTTTTTCCTTTCGCTTCAGCCTACAATGACGATCCAGCGAGGCTAATAAGCCTTTGAAGATCAAGAGCACTAAGCGATGGTGTCGTTGAGAATCGAATCTGCCCTTTTCACGGTTTCGGTTTCAACTTCAGTGATAATCAGTGCTTTCTTCAAATTCTTGAGGAAGAGCTAGAGTCGTGAGGCGGCAGGTGGGAGTAAAGGCGTGCTACTACTCCTTGCTGTCGGCGCGCTGCAAGCAGGACAGCGTCCGGAGGCTTTAGATGCAAATATGTGTATACAGTAGCACAGCCCTGTATTAGCTAAGCCAAGTTTCTGCCGGCCATGTTCTGCAAATGTTCTGGGCTCCGTAACTCTGAATCTGACGCCCTTGCCGAGTCTGAAACGCTCAGGCTGATGATATGAGTTGAGCACTGGTTGAGCATGTTGATATCATTCTTACAAATCTTCGTTCTAGAGCTCATGACAGGGACATTGGGTCACCAGATCGCCGTGACTGTCGGTCGACTGCAAAGTCATCTCTCAGGCCCTTCTCTTTCTCACACCACTCGACTCACACCTATCCATTATACACCAACGGTACAGATGAATGAGGGAGAGTCTGTGACTGAGCTCAATACCGACGAAATTCATTCAGTATGATTTCAAGGACGTTGTGCTACTAGTCAAGACGCTAATAGTACGCATACTGATAACAGATTCCACGATTCTCGCAGATAGATGTGCCGTTGGTTGACAATGTACCCGGTATAACTGTATACGGACGCGATACACTGTTTCATGCACGATTACGCCCAGTATCTCGCGGAGAGTGGGCTCTGGGTGGGTCAGGCGAGGATGAGAGGAGAGTGGTTGTTAGGAAATTCGCGAAAGAAAGTTCTGATGAGGTGAGAGGTCATGGATTTGAAGATGATAGGATTGGACTAAGAGATGCTGACGGCACGTATTGAATGGTAGGATGTTGATCAAGAGATTAGGCATTCACTGGTGTACTAGTGAGTTTTCAAGTCCGCCGCCCCTTATCATCTTCAAGGTCGTTGCCGGAGCATCAATCTGACTGACACCCACACCACTGGTTTGTCCTCATCCTTAGTCACCCATACATTATGCAGTTGTTTGGAGCTTCCCGTACCAAATCTCCGACTAAATTCTTGGTATACTCGAATTGTGAGTCTATACGAACGCTGGGATTGAGGAATCCATCTAAGCATTTTCTTTCCCTAAAGCAAACGTGACGACGTACATCAATTTCACGAACTCTCAACATCTAAGGGGAGAAGATTATAGGAATTACGACGCACAGGTAGCTTCAAGTGATTCATTCCTTTTTTCGCTGTACAGTCTTTGAAACTCAGTACACCTTTTTCTAGTATGATCTATCATTCAATGTGAGTGGTATCATCCTCTATTTCTACGTCATCTACGCACATTCTGAGTCTCGGACCCCTAGAGCGCTTGGAACTATCTTAAAACCGAAGTACCTGTTGACGGTTTCACATTGGACGTCATCTTTTCAGAGGTACCACTCCTTGTTCTCTTCCCAATCAATTCGTTCCCAGAAACGCTAACCGGCAAATTTCCCGTGGGTATAGACACGCACCGTCAGCGCCAACAGAGGATCCGCTCTAATTATAGTCCCAGCCCTCCCATCATCCCCAGTCGATCGCGCTGAACTCGTTGTTCACGTCCTCGAAGACTTCCAGTACAAAATCAACCGTCGAATCGACGTAGCCAAGCGCCAACGGTTTACGAGGTGTCCGGAGTGTTTGCCTAGTACGAGTGAATGGAATCAGGGACTGGTTAATGCCGTGCTAAGGTGTTTGGAAAATGTGCAGCCGCATTTGAAGTGGGGGAGGTTCCTTATTCAGAGTGGAAGTGCGCAGTACACGGGAGTGCTTCACGAGGTAGACCATTCGGATTGGGATCGAGATCAGGCTGGGAGAAAGAGAGCAGAGTTCGATGTCACGTTTGAAAAGGCTGAAAGACTTATTGATCATCTCAGGGAGAATGCTGAGAGCGAACTTAATAGAGCGATGAACGATGTCGTGATGCGTTCAAATCTCGCGAGTAGTGGTATTTGTAGCTGGTGCGGGAAGAAATGGGAACGAAAGGAAGACCAACTTGAGGCATCCTCGGCAGTTGAGGATTCTTCTGCGGTTATTACTAACGTCTTCCACTCGTTGATGGATCACGCAAGGCAGAAATATCATGCTCTCCTGGATTTCTGGGAAAACTTGTATACGGAGGAAGATATTGTATGAGGCGAGTTACTCATCAATCAAGTGGAGTCGAACTAAAGGACCATAGGATCATTATGCTAGTCATGTGTATACTTCTCGCTGGAAATCTTGCTTTCATGTGCTCATTACTCTGAAGATAGCCTCAGCGCTCTGCAAGCAGGATTAACGAGGCAGAGTAAGGACCCCTAGAGCACTCAACGAAATCATGAGGGATACCGATAAGATTATGAGAGCGCTGAGATGCTTCAGCGGCCAGGCGAATTCGGATGATGCCAGCTTTGTAACTTTATGGGGTATGGAGGTTTTGGATCGAAATATGCGTATACAATAATATTGTATTCCGAGGTTCTCAACCCTCTGGACTCTAGTGTCTAATGCAAATTGTACCCGACGAGACTCCTTCTCCCGAGGATTTCGCCAATCTATAAGAGAGGGGGCATTAGTTGGGTTTGTTGGTTTACTAATGGGAGGACCGAGAGCAAGAAAAAAGGATGTAAAGAAGGCAAACAGGCGAAGAGGAGTGAAGGAAGCAGAACAAGGCTGTAGAGAGGGCGCAAAAGGTGTGAGGAATGAATGGAATAGAAAAAGTAGAGAATTGGGAAGAGAAGCAATAGGGAGGGAAAGACGAGAGAAAAATAAGAAAAAAACCTAGAGACTCACTTTGAAAATCCCATACGCCTCAACAGCGTAAATGCCCAACTTTGCAATATCCCCACTCTCAATTGCCTTGCGCCAGAACTCGCGGCTGGTAGCGTTAGCCCACATCGTTTCGTAGGCGGAACGGATGGTCGAGAACGATGTCGGAGGTCGGAGGTTCTCGGCGTGATAGATCTGTTTGACGACTTCGCGTGCAACAGAGAAGTTGTATATCACAGGTTGTTGGTAGGCTGTAAGAATAAGGAATGTTAGTAGCAACACATAAAGAAAAATGAATGAAAATTTTGGATCTTTTGTACGCTGTTCTAGTCATAGCTCCAAGTCGAGCTAGCCAATGAACACAGCTAACGTCAACCCCCCCAAGCGTGTCCCAAAAATCCGCTCAAGAAAAATAACGAAAAGAGGAGGCATGAAAAAAAGCGAAAGCGAAATAGCTAGCAAGACTCAAACAATCATCACCCTCTCGCTCTCGTCGTCTCTGTGATACACATCCGTTCAAAAACCAAGCTGAAAATCCAACGAAACCGACCAAAAACAAGAACCCAAATTCCAATGCCAATCCCAACGTTCAGAGCGTTAAAAAACCGAAAGAAAACACCAAAGAGAACCAAAAACGCATAAACGTAGGAACCAAAGGAAAGTAACTACTCACATCCAAGCAACCCAGCCACTCTCTCCCCAAAAGGCCCAGCATACTTCTTCGCGCTCTCAAAAACTTTCCCAGCTGTCGCCTGCGTGCTAGCGAGGACCTCTTGGGCCTTTTTTTGGGCTGCCTCGAGCTGCTGTTTCGAGTTGGAGGAAGAGTTCCACCGAACTTGGTGAGAGAGTTGGGCCCTGCGGAAAGCGGGGCGGAGGGAGGAGGGATGGCGGAGCATTGGGGTGAAGAATTTAGATGAGGTGGTAGCGTATGAGCTCAGGGAGAATTCGGCTGGCGCTGGCGTGGGAAGGTTCTGCTAGTTTTGGGAGATCGGGAAGTTCCGGAGAATGAAGACTCGACGACCAGGCTTGGAAGTTAGAGAGCGCGAATTCCGAGAAGTTGGCTGATACGTTGGCCCCGTTCGGTGCCATGATGAGGATGACTTTACGAGCATAGGGGGTTTGAGCTATACGAACGCCTTCCGAGGAGGTCGCCAAGAAGGTGATGGAATGAACTGGAAAGGCGGAAAACTGAATAAGTATGTGTAACAGTTTTCAATGCTGTTCCTGAGCATGAGCAACAGCAAGGCATAAGACCAGGAAAGTATGAAAGAGGATGCGTCACTGGTTGCTGAGATCCTCACAACCAACACTTCCTTGAGATGCCATCTGTTCATCTCCACATTCTTGTCGCTGATTCAGTTCAACGTTCAATACATACAAATGACTCAGTCACCACCCCATTCACAAGGCGTATGAATCGTTGTATAATTTTAAACATGTCTCCTTACCGTGACTTCTTTTCTATTTGATAGAAGAAGACAGTATCTATGTGAAACCATCAGCATCTGTCCATCTGCTCAGCATCCGCATCAATGTCATATGATTGCCCTTGAATACAAACGAAGTTGTATTCACACTCATGAGCGGGATGAAAATGTACATGAACATGTCTTTCTCATGATAGCAGGAGGCTGAAGGAACATGTACTGAGAGCACTTGAAGAGATAACATTTACTCGACTCGGAGGATACAGAGGCATGGAAATCATGATCACGGATAGGTATAAGTTATGCATGGAGTATCATCTTAAATTTCAGAAAGTGACATAGTTTCAGCACTGTTTCACACATAGCTAATGCGATGTCTCTACAGGGACCGGATAAAAATGTTGGGCGCTCATATTCAACAATGATGCTGTAACTCAGAATATGTTACATGATGATCAATCTAATATTATAGTCAGGCGCAAAGTTTGCATTGATCATGCATTGCATAATGGATATAATTCCGAAGAAGACTCACATATACATAATCTCATACATATATATGTTTCTAGTGGATACGAAACGAAACGACGGTCGCTTCACAATCCCCATTCCCAAGCCAGATGTTGCTGACAACTGAGTCCACTGTCTTTTCAGTCCCATCTGATATTGTACAGAGGTAAGTTGAAATAATGTTTCTGTTATTGAAAGTATACTAAATTTGGGCATTCCAGCACTGGTCCTCTGGTGAGATTAATTCCATCATTTGACAGAAGTTTTTATTTATTTACAGTGGCGATGAATATTTGTAGCTGCTCTCATACATTTTTGTATGGATCCTATATGGCTTTCTCTGCTCCAGTGTTTGTAAGTGTCATTTATTAGTACAACCCTGTTCAAAAGTAACTTATTTTCTTGCATGTGCCTTCACTATTAGATGTGTATTCCTACACTCATGCAAAGGATCCATGGAGAGTTAAGACATTGGTCTATTTCCTGCTCTCATTACAGACTGTTCAGGCTGTTCTGATGATTCATGATGCCTTCAATATCTTTGGCTATCACTTTGGTGATGTGTCAGTTCTGAGTAAAAGAAATTTTACTTGGTTTGATGTTCCCCTTGTCACTGGAGTTGGTAGGTGTGATTACATCAAGATCTACTAAGAGCTGTACTAAAATATTCTTCTCTGTTCAGCTGGCTGTTCTGTTCAAATCTTCTATGCCCACAGAATGACTGTCTTTTCAAGAGCTAAGAGCACTTTGATTGTTAGTCTCTTAGTTGTCATAGTGGGTTCATTAAATTTTCTGTGTTACCTTTTGAACTGAGGCTGTCTTGTAAAGTTTGCTCTAATCCAGCTAGCCTTGTCCTTGATTGGTGCAGCTCAATCATACAAAGGCAAAGACCTTCTTTTCATGCACAGTTTCCCATTTATATCTCTAATGGTATGTATTTATCTCTTAGATTTATTTGAGAATTAAAACATTCTTGGGGATAGATCTGGCATATTATGAATGTCACTTGTGATGTTCTTATTGCAGCCTCTATGCTATACTTGGTCTATATTATTTTAATTCCCATAATTCTATGTCTAATACAGGAGGTTTTCTTGTAGCTTATCAAGTCCAGCTCAGAGTTTAAAAGCTCTAGATACTTGCTGTCAAAGCTGATACAATTGACTGTTGAGACTGGATTTGTGACAGGTAAGTGGAGCTCATGTTTTGATCTATAATTCTAGTAAACCAATGTTATTTTCTTTAGCTGCACTTTCCATTGTAGATTTAACCATTTTCCTAGTATTTCCCACCCATACCTATCATCTTGCCATCTGCACCACCTTTGGGAATGTCTATTCTATCACATTATTAGTGGTACTGAACAACAGAGCAAGGCTTCACAACAGTTCAAGTGGAAGAGCAAATGTTGTTTCAGCAAACTTCTCTCATATGGAATTTGCTTCTCCTTCCCTCTCTAAGCCTGCTCAAACAAGGTCTGTACATTCAGAAGATATCATAGCAATCTCTGTGGATGCAGTATCAGTGAAGGCTACAGGTGGAGTATGTATTTTCTATGCTGAATAGTTTATTATGATTGTCTAACATGAATCTCAAGTCTAGTGCTATGGAGTCTGATAGCAAAAGTACATCTGATGCATATGCTGTTTGAAGGTCAATGGTTTAGGTTCTAGGAAGTAGTTGGAGGTAATAGGTTCAGTATGAAATCATTTTCATTTTTCTTTGATTCAACTGTATTGCTGCTTTACTTCTCAAGTCTCAAGTTCTGATATTCTATATGCTATGTCTTGTTCAGTTACAGATATTTAATCATTGAACTTGTGTAGTGCCATAGCAGTGTCATTGCATAAGACCACATAAATATGAAAGAGGGTATGTCACCAATTGCTGAGATCCTCACAACCAACACTTATGTGCAAATTCCATGAGATACCATCTGTCCATCTTCTCCACATTCAGTTCATCTCAAATGAGCCTTCTGTATACATAAATGAAGTTACTACTCCATTTGTGAGCTGCATGAAATGTTGTATAATTTTCAACATATAACCACAACTTCTTTTCTTCACAAATGACTCAGTCACCACCCCATTCACAAGGTGTATGAATTGTTGTATAATTTTAAACATGTCTCCTTACCGTGACTTCTTTTCTATTTGATAGAAGAAGACAGTATCTACATGAAACCATCAGCATCTGTCCATCTGCTCCACATCAGCACTTCTGCATCAATGTCATATGATTGCTTTTGAAGATAAATGAAGTTGCATCCACACTTATAAGTGGAGTGAAGACATATATGAACATGTCTTCTTAGTGGCATCTTTCTCATGATAGCAGGATTCTCAAGAAGCATGAATAAATTGAGTTTGCACTGGTCATGCATTGCAGAATAGATGTAATTCCAAAGAAGAAGACTCACATATATATATATATATTCCTGGAGGATATATAACCAAAGGACAGAAGTTTCACAATCTCTATCTCCATGTTGCTAACAACTGAGTCCACAGTTCTTTCAGTCCCCTCTGATATTGTACAAATGTAAGTTGAAATAACATCC
>RCHF01000063.1:0-51046 GCA_003987895.1 Neonothopanus nambi
CCTACATCCGCTCCGACGACTTTGGTAGAAGCCATCGTTTGCAATGCTCCGATGAGCTCCTCCCAAGATGGGCCTCGGGGATTTTTCGCCTGGAGGTAACCCTTTTTGAATAGGAAGTTGATGTCGTCAGTGCCGTCACCGCTTCCCTGAGTTTCGGTTTGAGTTTTCGTCCTTGTGTTACGTTGTTGAGGCTGACTGTTGATAGGGTCAATTGAATTTCTATCGCGTTGTTGTGGTGGTGTTGCAGTAGGTGCCGCATTTGTCGAGTCGGTTGGAGATGGGGTTGGTTCGGCTGAGGCTCCGCGGAGCCCCAGAACACCCGAACCTTCCCGGTCACCTAACGTACCCTGACGGTTTTTAGGTTGGGTAGATGATGAGTTGGCCATGTTTGTGTGCTTCTAGGGCAAAACAGTGGGTTTTTGTGTTTTAAGCTACTCTAATCAATCGCCTCCACCAGCGAGGCTACTTTTTCGACCGCTGAGTAGCGTGGGAAAAAGCAGAGATGGTGGTAGACGCGGATCAAGGAGCCTCTATGCCGGAGATCTTAGCAGCTGGGGAACACCGGAGCAGTTGAAGAAAACCATAGATTGGCTAGCAGATTTAGACGGATACGGGACAAAGATGTGAGTAGTCCCTATGATCCTTAAACTTTTCGTACTGGGCAGATGAGGCCTGGAAGAACTCAAGATTGACATTTAGAATGATAGCGGGCAATCACGACGTGAGTCGTTCATTTGAACAAATCTGCAAGCTCGAAATGACACTGCCATAATAGCTGTGCCTCGAGGCTGACAGTGAGCTATACGTTTCCGGTTTTGGTCCAGGAAAAGAGAAGGAGGCGCGGGATATGTTCGAAACGTCGCGGTCCATAGTAAAAAATCGCGAGCTGGAAGAAAAGAAATTAATCTATTTGGAATTTGAATCCACAACGATAAGAGTTGGAGAAAGAGATTGGGTTGTGTATGGCTCTCCAGTGAGTAAAATTTCTAGGTTTGAGAACATACTGCTTCCTCCCGTTTCCACACCTAGGCATCACCGATGCATTACAATGGTGCATTTCAATACGAGACAAGCGAGCAAGCGGCAGGTGAGTCTTTGTAGAATCCTCGATATTCGATTTTCCTGTTGAGCGCGCGAAATGCGTAGAAATAAACGCCCGTATACCATCTTCCACAGAGATCCTAATCACACACACACCACCTTACAAAATTCTCGATAAGACGCGCAAGGGTAAACACGCAGGTTGCGAAAGCCTTCAGTCTCGTTTAGATTCAGGCGAGCTGAACAGGTGTAGACTGCACGTTTTTGGGCACATTCACGAAGCGGCAGGTGCAGCGATCGTTCCAGACAAAGGAAAAATGGGGCAACGCGTGGCGGTTAATGCAGCTATATCCCATCCGAAAAGAGCTGTTGTAGTTGATTTGAAAAATTGATTAGACCTTGGAAGCGCTAAGTTGAACGCGCCCTAAGCTCGGCAAAGAAGACCATAAGTACAGAGCAGGGCCGCTTTGTGGTGACAATAGACTCTTCGAACGCCGCCATTTGAGTGACTTGCTGCATGAATTATTCGGGACAGCGAATTGACACCGAGAGTTGCAACAATTTGAATCAGAACAAGTGGTGGATTGTGACATCTGGTCACGATTTCGTGACGTAACACGCTTTCAAACTCCGACATATTAGAAGCCGACTCGCGCCCAAGCTGAGAGCAGACGCGCTCCTCCTTCTCTCCCTTACCAACACCATGATTGTCGAGCTCAACAAGCCGCAATTCGCTTCGCGCGTAAAGCGTATCTACGATGGATGGAAAGTCAGTAGCCTTCGCTTGTTTTCTAACTTTAGGCAGATGCTTAACCCGTAGCTTTTCTTCCGTTCCATGGTTTCCTCCTGGCGCCTTAGAAAGCGGAAGAAAACGATGACTACAGCTCAATAGCCGATGCTGATGCGCTCTTACTCCTGGCGGGAGATCCAGCTGGTGAAGATGAGCCCATGAAGAAGGGTACTTGTCTCCAGGTAGGCGTCCTTTAAGCTGGAGTTCCTGTGGTTATCTTTGGTTTCTTTTCTGACATCTTTCTGACTCATAGCAATGGCTTCTTGGCTACGAGTTCCCCTCCACGTTTCTATTGTTCCAAAAAGACAAAATAGTCATCCTATGTTCGGCTTCAAAAGGTGCGTGTCATCTCTTGCTAATACGCGATGTGACAGTTAAATCTTTATCTTTGCTTCCAAAAATGGTCTATAGCCAAGATTCTCGCACAAATTGAAGGCTCAAGTGGTCCAATTCCGGTTGAGATTCTTGCACAAGCGAAGGCAAAGGAACCTGCGAATGATGCACTCCCCAAATTTTTTGAAAGATACCAATCAGCAAAGCGTGTAGGCACGCTTACGAAAGAGACGCATGTAGGGAAGCTGGTGACTGAGTGGAACAAACTTGTGTCAGATGCGTCGAGTAAACCAGAGTCAGTCGATATGTCTCCAGCTGTATCGGCTTTCATGGCGCAGAAGGATCAGGATGAACTGGTGCGTTTTCATTTACCAAGCAGTCGACGATAGCTGACTTTGCGCAGAAAATCATTCAAACTGCGGCAAACCTAACATCCACACTCCTCAAACATCATGTGGCGCCCCGGCTTGAGACGATTCTGGATAAGGAGAGCAAAATCTCACATGACATGCTCGCCGCTCAGATCGAGGCACGACTGGGATCTGGAGAAGGAGCAAATGAAAAAGGACCAGATATGAAGGTTTGGAGCAAGGGTAAAGGACTCAACGATGTTCGTTGTTTTCAGGATATTCACCGTTTAGCCATTAATGCCCTCCTCCCAACAGATTGATTGGCAATTGGTCGAGTTTTGCTATTCTCCAATCATTATCTCCCGCTCGAGCAAGTCAGGTTATGACCTGCGATATACCGCTGAGTCGACTCAAGACAACATTGCCCATAAGGGAGTTTTTCTTGTAGCATTCGGAATGCGTTTCAAAAGCTATTGTGCGAACGTAGGCAGGACGTTCATCGTTGATCCAACACCAGTTCGTCCGTTACGCTAATTTTCCAACGCATGAACTTAAAAGCCGTAATACTCTATAGGAGCAAGAGGCTCAGTATAATTTACTACTGAGTCTGCAAGCTGAACTCCTCAAATTCATCAAAGATGGTGTTACAGCACGCGATGTCTACCAGCACGCGCTCTCGTATGTTAAAACCAAGAACCCAGAGCTAGAGAAAAACTTTGTCAAAAACCTTGGATTTGGGGTGAGTGTCTTGTTTGAGGCATGCTGCATTCTCTTATCTTTCTCATCATGGTCAGATTGGAGTGGAATTTCGTGATTCGGCTTATCTTTTGTCTGCGAAGAATGGTCGGGTATTACGGGAAAATATGACCATCAACCTTGGAATCGGATTCACGGATCTCGTAGACAAAGACAAATCCAAGTGCGTGTATTCTATGCTTGTACGACCAACTTCTAATGCAATTTGTATTCACAGATATGCTCTCCATCTCGTCGACACTATCAAGGTCGGAGCAAATGACTCAACGTTCCTTACAGAGGGGATGAAGTCAACCAAAGATTCTTTGTTCTTTTTGACTCCCGAATCGGAAGAGGAGAAACCCCAAAAGCCCGAGCGCAAGGCTCCGGTCCAGCCCCGTGCAAATGGTACACCTTCTAAAAAGACAGCGGGCACAAAGGTGTTGCGGAATAATCGACGAGCAACGCAGGACGAGGTGCATCAGACAGCTGCAGCAAGATTGGCGGACCACCAACGAGAATTACACGAGAAGTTGCAAACAGACGGGTTGGCCAAGTACTCGGAAGGGGGCGGGGGTACGAGTGGGAAAGAAGGCAAGGGATGGAAGAAGTTCCAGAGTTATAAGGGTGAAGGAGCGTTGCCTCCTGATGTTGAGCGTTTGAGGGTAAATTGAAAGTAACGTCCTTTCATCATGATTCTGATCTTTTTTGTTAGATACTAGTGGATCGTAAGGCCCTTTCAGTGATCCTTCCCATTCACGGATTTGCGGTGCCATTCCATATCAACACCATCAAAAATGCCAGCAAGACTGATGAAGGCGAATTCACATACCTTCGTATTAACTTCCAGACTCCTGGTCAGCTGGCTGGTAAGAAGGAAGACACAGTACGTATTTTTGGCTCATTTCCACTGTTGTCCTTGCCAACACATAGTTTTAGCCTTTTGAAGATCCTGATGCCACGTTCATACGTTCGATCTCGTATCGGTCTACTGATGGCCACCGTTTTGACTCTATCCACAAGCAAATTACTGACCTGAAGAAGGAGGTCAACAAACGGGAGGCGCAGAGGAAGGAGATGGCCGATGTCGTCGAGCAGGCATCACTCATTGAGCTCAAGGGAAGGCGGCCGATCAAGATGCCTGAGGCTTTCATTAGACCTGCACCTGATGGTAAAAGGCTTCCCGGCGAAGTCGAGATCCATCAAAATGGTGTCCGCTATCAGTCGCCAATGGGCCAGAAAGTTGGTGAGTTGAAACATTCTTTATTGCGCTTGAAACTCGCTCTGACTAAATTCTCCTTTCCAGATGTTCTTTTCAGTAATATCAAGCACTTATTCTTCCAGCCTTGTGATCACGAGTTACTTGTCATCGTGCACATGTATCTTAAAACACCAATCATTATTGGGAAGAGGAAGACTTTCGTAAGCTTGTTTCGGGTTCTATGATATTCTAACTCTCATGCGTCTCCTTATGGCTTTTAGGACGTACAGTTCTTCCGCGAAGCAACGGATGTTCAATTCGACGAGACTGGGAACCGAAAGCGTAAACACCGTTATGGTGATGAGGATGAAATCGAGATGGAGCAGCAAGAGAGAAAACGACGGCAGTTACTCAACAAGGAGATCAAAGCTTTCGCTGAGAAGATAGCGGAAGCTGCTACCGCATCGGTATGTTTCGCTTGGCTTCATCCGCGATGTATATTCAACGTAATGTTCTATAGAACGGCGAAACTCTCGAGCTTGATATTCCTTTCAGAGAGCTATCCTTTGAGGGTGTTCCTTTCCGCACATCCGCTCGACTTCAGCCCACCACTGATTGTCTGGTTCACCTCACGGATCCGCCATTCCTGGTCGTGACGTTGTCCGAAATCGAGATCGCGTCCTTGGAACGTGTTCAATACAGTCTCAGGCAGTTTGATTTGGTTCTGATTTTCAAAGATTTTACCAAACCACCACTTCACATCAACTCAATACAGAGTTCGTCTATGGATGATGTGAAAAACTGGCTTGAGTATGCATATCATGTATGCTTATATCCTCGGATGCTGATCTTACTTGCCTCAAGTTCCGTGGACATTCCTATGGCCGAGGGGCCCGTCAACTTGAACTGGGGACCCATCATGAAACACATCAACGAATCACCTTACGAGTTTTTCCAAGGTGGCGGCTGGACTTTCCTTAGGGGGACAACAGGTGGAGTTGAGGTACGTTTTTAGTGCACTGCTGCATAGAACCATGAAGCTGACTGCTCTCAAACAGAGTGATGTCTCGGAGGACTCCGGCTCCGAGTCTGAGTTCGAGGCCGCTTCCGATGACTTTGAGGAGTCTGCTAGTAGCGACGACGAAAGTGATTACTCTGATGCTAGTGGAAGTGAGAGCGGTTCTGATTTCGGGGATGGCTCTGAGAGTGACGAAGGTTTGCGCGGTTCTTGCTACCTATTCAGCCTCTGGGGTACTCATTGAGATATGTCTCGCAGGTGACGATTGGGACGAACTAGAGAGGAAAGCAGCAAAATGTGGGTCCATGCTTTTTACGCTGTAGTGCAATGGATTTGATTGATTGTGTTTTTAGCTGATCAAAAACGAGCGGATGCAAAGAAGGCTAGAGGATCTGATGATTCTTCAGATGATGACAGGCCCAAGAAAAAGGGTGCTGCAAAAAGTGCAAAGAGTGCAAAGACCAACGGGAAATCCGCCAAGGGTAAACGCTAAGATGCTTTCGTTTTTCATATAATTGGACAATGTAGCTGTACTATATTGTATGCATTTATACTATTTCACATGATATACTTGCTTTTCATTCTGAATTCTTTCCTTTCTACTGAAAGTTGAAACACTGCCTTCGAGTTATGCCTTACGATTCAAGCCTGACTTTTGCGGTAGCCACGTGCTACGCCATTCATATGTGTAGCTTTGACCTTCAACACAACTGCAACTCGTACTGCAAAAACCACTTCATGTGAAGAGGCGATTAATGGTCTTAAATTGCCTCCGAAGTTACTATACTTTTTCCTAACAATACAAAAATAATAATATTATGCATATATATGGCTACACGAGTATGGGTATGGTTATCTGTCTCCTTCCGCCTATAGCTCCTTTCTCAAATCCTTTACAAGCCCGAGCGCAGGGGCTGGTAAGCCACCCATTGACCGAAGCTCTCTGTCGTCGACTTCCCAAGCATCCGTGGTGAGGTCAACCGTTTGTTCAAATGTAAAGCGTGGAAGGTGCTCCTCTAGATGATCTGGAGGGTTGACAAAGACACGGATAACATACTATAGAAAATGTTTATTCTTAAGATCCCTTCAAAATCAAGCAGAGAAAACCAACCTGCACCCTTGCAATAGACCCTAGTTTCCATGAACACTCTCTTCCCGGT
Organism: Neonothopanus nambi; assembly: GCA_003987895.1. Lineage (NCBI taxonomy): Eukaryota > Fungi > Basidiomycota > Agaricomycetes > Agaricales > Omphalotaceae > Neonothopanus > Neonothopanus nambi. The sequence goes on from RCHF01000063.1 coordinate 6,629, forward strand.
GGTGCGCCATCAATCCATCCACGAAGAACAGATACACCTTCAGAGTACTCGCTTTTGAATCTTAGCTGACCCGAAGAGATGGCCCATTCCCTTATGACCGGGTCGCACGTAGATTGTGGATGGGATTCGCTCTCAGAGTCGGAATTTTTGCTGGATGGAGATGAGAAGTGAGAAGATCGACTCTCATCATCAGTTCCAGCATCCTCAGCATTAACATCGTGGAGTGGATTGTGTTTCCTCGTCTCTAGTCTTGAGTCGGCGGAGCGGGAACGCTTAAATATATGTCGTGCGCGGTGATGGCGATGGCGATGGCGATGATTCGACTTCAGGGGGTACACAACGAGTTGTTTCAGCAACTTGATGCTGACCCGTTGAGCATACATAATCGACAGCACGGGATCATTTGGGAAAACGAGGCTAAGTAGGAAGGGTATCTTTTCTCCCGACGCAAAGGTGTGAGATGAGGGTATAGAGAACTGCAAGAGCGTAGTCAGCATCGGGAACGAAGCTCACTTGGGCATGAAACTGACAAAGACAGTGTTCTTAAACGCATCAAGACTTCTTTTGCAATTCAGATTTTCGGCGGCGAATATAGACCACCACCATGGTGTTAAAGCATAAGTACTAACGTGATCGGACACCTGAAAATTCGGGCCTGGAGTCAGCTCGCCGGATGCTCGCGTTGGCCTGGGTATACTACGCAGAGGTGGATCTGTAGGCCTCGACTTTGGCAGGTACAACAATGGTATAGCTTTACTGTCAAAGTTAGACCATTAATGGACGTCTCACACTTAACATAGGCGAGAGATCAACGACTCACGACTCCACAGACTTGGAAGTCTTGTGCTTCCCTTTTCCTTGCACATTTACTTTCAACGAGTAGACAATTTCGCAAATAAGTCCATAACGATCTTGAAAAAACGAAGCGGGTGTAGGTACTTTGGCACCTTGAACGTTTACTTCCGAAGGTATCGGAATTGAAAATTCGTACGAATGATTATGATGGGAAAGGTGTTTCATGGCAGATAGTTGGATCGGAATGACATGCGACAGGAAAGTTAACGTGTAGTGTGATGATGACGCGGCTGTAGGAACCCAGGTATCGAACATTCCTTCCAGCTGTATTAGAAAAAAACAAATATGAGGAGCTAGTTACTTTCGGAATGCAACTAACTACATGAAAGGAATGGATAAAACGAACCGTTAGATCGATCTCTTCGATATTCTCCATATTGGGATGACCGAAAATCTGGAGTGTACCAGCGATCTGTCCATGAAGACCATAGGTCGGACAACTCATTCCCCACAGTCGTGTTCCTAGGTCGATGGACATATGCTTGGTGCTATATCGCCAAACACAGTGCGAGTTGTCGACATCGAAAAGTTCGCGCGCTTCCGGATGTAAAGGAACGTCTGAACCCCTTGGAACGAGAGAGTACGCAGGTACGCCGATCTGAGTCTCGGAGTCGGCGTAATAGCACGGTCGAGGTTCGTCTGCGGTCCAGGCTGAGGCACCAGCAATTGCTGCGAGCACCGACATTCGCTGATATCAGAGGAAACAAGTGGGTAATTGGGTATGATTCAAGTGGCAAAAGGTCTAATTAAACCTCATGGTTGTCGGACGGATCGGAAAGTACATCGACGAAATCCGGTTTGCAGTGGTGTGCGGTCTAGTCCCCCGGTCTGTCGGCTGGAACACAGAATACGAGAGATTGCTGACGAGAACGTCCGCACTCTAGAATCCGTGACTATCGCATTTTCTCAAGTTCTGTCTGCATATTCTGACCGGTGACCCATGGACGACCCTAAATTTTCCGCTGAGACTCAGAAGACTTATTAGACTGCCACAAAAATAGGAATAAGTAAAACTGTGAAGAGAGGCATGATGTGTCGTACTACGCTGTTCAAAATTCGCAGATCTCCGAATAAGCGTAGCTAGCATTCAGAGCGATCTATTCTAAGTTTGGGCATTTATGCAGTAAAATATGGATTGTAAGTAGCCGTAGAAGTACCGATACTTGTGACGGACAGTTGGAACTTAGACTTAGTCTAATGAGTTCGGACTCCGCTAGACTCCGCGCCGAAGCCGGTGGCTGACGATTCCACGTGATGATTAAGCACGTGTCTTACCCCGCATCCATTAAGCGCTGTCAGGACTCGGAACTATTATTGTTTAGGTACTTCGAGTCTTCGACCACCATGAAACCATCTGCTCGTTTCCTAAACTCAGTAGTGCTGGATCGAATCACTCTACGGCACAAAAGCACGAGCTTTATTGGACTTGGTCGTATGGGCTTTGAAATGGCGTTCAATTTATTCTCTAAACAATTTGCCCAAGCAAACGACTCTCATTTCATTGTCTGCGATGTTGTTCCTGAAAGTTCTAAGAACTTTTGCCAGAACTTCTTGAATCAGTTTCCAGGAGCAAATATTGCTATTGCAACCACTCCAGAAGAGCAAGAACATTATTGTTCCTCGTAATTTTCCTCCCAGCTAACGGTGCATAGTTAGGGCGACGTTGGCTTCTCAGACTGTCATCACCATGTTACCTTCCTCTCCTCAAGTTTCCGCCGTTTACAATGATGGTATCATACCAACTCTTCGAAAACTACCCCATGATCTTGCTGGAAATACTCTTTGTATCGATTCCACTACTCTTGATGTGGACGTTGCCAGGACCATCGCGAACCGTGTGATTGAAGCCAAAGCAATCATGATTGACGCTCCAGTTTCAGGAGGTTTGCTCTCATTCACTGTACCTATCTAATACCTAACTTCACTGATATCACTGATGGCTACGCCTAGGTGTGACTGGAGCCAAGGCCGGAACTCTTGCTTTCCTTGTTGGTGGTACTGAAGCAGCTTTCAAACTATCGTCTCCAATTCTCTCCCTCATGGGACAGCGTATCATTCACTGTGGCCCATCAGGAGCCGGTCTCGGAGCAAAAATTTGTAATAATGTATCATTTCAAATGATTCTTTTTGCGTCGTTCTGACCTTGAATTTTAGCTTATCCTAGGAGTCCAGCAGATTATTGTAGGCGAGGCCATGCTATTGGGTGCGAAATTGGGTTTAGATCCGGCGGTACTTTCGAGTGTGGTGGGGTCATCAACTGGTAACTGCTGGTCCATCTCGGTCAACAATCCAGTTCCCAACGCATTACCTGACAAGTCCCCGCCATGTGAAAGAGACTACGAGGGTGGTTTTGCCACGAGTTTGATGTTGAAGGTAGGTTTGAACTTTATCTCATCGGAAAAGTTTTAAGACTTTTTTTAATATTCCAAACTTGTGATGGCTGTGTCTGGTTTGCTTGCCATAAACTATAGGATATGGGACTCGCTACAAATGTGGCAGCTTTATCCGGGTGTCCGCTCCCGTTAGGTGAAGCGGCTGAAAGCTTGTATGCTCAAGTTGTTCAGGAACAGCCAAGCCTTGCTCGGAAGGACTTCTCTGCTGTTTACCAATACCTCAAGACTGCCATGGAGGAAGGCAAGAAAGTCAAAGTGAAGAGTGTATCACCGTGACGTATATCGGGTCATAAATCCGACGTCTCGGAGCCTGAAAATGCAGTCAGTAAGCCTAGTCACTGGTGTTTTGGCCGTGTGTGTTAACTGACATCGCTGCAGGTGAATACCGATCATTATTTTTTTTTTGGGCACAGTGCCTGTTACGCGTATGAGGGACGAATGAAGCATTAGCGATGTTACGGGGTATCCGGGGATGTAAGTGTGTAAGATACGAGAACAGCAATCCTTGGTTCTACAACTTTTGAGCTGCCCTGCACGCCGCAATGAAACTATGTACTTACTTGGAACAGCCATCTGAGATAGAATCGAGATCAGCGGTCCCCGTTGGAACGGACTAAGCGGTTGTAGACTTATGTAAGCAAGTGAGTTACAATTAATTAGGCTCTCTCTTGAGAGCGATCTCCATCCTTCTGTTCCTCAACATCTTTTTTCTTCCCGCCGTCATCTGTCGCAATCACTGACAATGGCGAGCTCTAAGCCAAACGTCTTGTTATTTGGTATCGTATTGTTTCGTTTTGCTGCGAGACGAGCTCGTTGAGCTGTGGCACTCATTACTAACTTGCACACTCTCTCTTTCGTGTTCTCTAGGTGGTGTTAACACCTATTCACGCGCTTTGGCGACACATCTGGTGCCTTTGGAAGGAGAACCTTTGGTCTCGGTGTGTATCTCCCCTGTAGTCTCAAAGATGTGCATTGTTGTTCATTCTGGCTCGACTCTACAGCATTTGCGAATCGTAGACAAGTTCTCCGTTTTACCTCCAACCACGTACGCCAGATACCTTCAGATAGTGCTCTTTTTCGATACTCAAGACCGATACCCCATCTGATAGATATCTTGGCTCCGAATTTCCAAAGATCCTCGAAAAGTCTGAAGTGGTCGAATACAAACAAGCTAACTTGACCGTCCCGTGTGCGTGCCTCCTATTTCTATGCGTTGAAATGCCATCCTGAGACAGGCTTCTAGCGATCGTTCATTCTATGTTTGAGCCACCAGAAGGACAACCTCCTTACGACTATGTATTTGACTTGACCGGAGAAATTCGTCATGACCGGACAGAAATGGTATGTTCTATCGAATAGCTGTTCCATCAGCGCTCACGGCCCACATCACATCTCTACTCTGACTCAGATACAAATCAATACTACTTGTAATATTGCAAGGATGTTGGGTTCGGAAGCCGCGAAACGTAAAGTGAAAGCCTATGTCCGGGTAACGCTTCCCTTCTACGAGACATCCAGTAAAGGCAACCACGATGAGAAGGAGGATCCCAAGCCGGAGGGCACGATTGGTATTTGGTGGCACGAGACATTACGGATGTTGGCTGCGATAGAAGAGTGAGTACACTTCACGCTGGGTCGTCCTTCGACTTCTTGATTAACACATCGTCGAAACCAGCCTCAATTTGGTAATCTTGAGAATCGGTTTTGGTTATGGGCCGTACGTCGAGTACGGAGATAGTCAGTCTTCGCCCGATTCTCCTTGTTGGGACGTCTATACTTACTGCTTGCTTCTCATCAGTCACATCCGCAATTACTGTGAGTTCAGTCTATGGCTATCTGAAGAAGCCAATGAAGTCCGTGTAAGCAGTGCCTATTCACTACGTTATATGTTTACATGCTTAATCAATTATCCATAGCTGGTCACCTGGGAAAAATCCAACGAACACTATTCACGTTGAGGATCTCGCCGGTGCTGCTTGGGCCTCTGCACAATGGATGGACTCGTTAGGAAGAAAAGAGGCTGATAGTCTGGCAGGAGAAGAGATTATATTTCACAATGACAAGAGTAAAGTCTCACAAGTCGAGGGCATGCCTCCTCATGATAAGAAGCTTATTGCTCCTCTTTTCAACCTGGTATGTGTATGCAGCATTCTTTGGTGATCATAAAGTCTGATATACATGTTTGACCAGGTGGACGACTCGAATAGCACTCTATTAAGTGTTGGCGAGACAGTCACATCTTTCTTTGGGACTACATTCGAATTCTTTAATTTGGGCGAGCGGACTTTGTACAAGGTGAGGAGTTACGTATCTCTTAGGCTTCGTCGTCTCTTATCACTTCGTGTTCTAGTTTATGGATGACGCCGTGGAGGATATCAATGAGCATCATGTTGGAGGTTGGACACAGATGATCCAAAATTCCAATCCCCCGGTTACCAAAACACCTCTGTCCGCGTACATGGACAAATACGCTCTAGAGAAGCACGTTGTTGCCTTCAACAACAAGAAGATTAAAGAGGTCATTGGTTACAAGCTCAAGCGACCGCAATTCAATCACGAAAACGTCAAGGAAATTGTGGATAAATGGAAAGACGAGGGTAGCTGGCCGATACTGTAAACATGGATGTCTCTCTCTTTTCCCTTTCTTTCATTCTTCTGTCACATCATTGATTGGGAATCCTTTCACTGCAATTTTCTTGTCTACTTATTGGCAATGCTTTCGACAGTGCTACTCACATTTTATCGCTTAAATAATACCCCCGTTTTTTTATCAGTGGTTATTTCTTTATACCTACTTACACTGTGTTTGCTGTGAGGTTTTGCTTTTATATACGGTTATACACTAGTCATCTTCATAATGAGCCTGCTGTTGTTGTGCTGTTGCACCAATCATAAGGAATATTATTCAAATAGCGTGAGGCGCTAATTATCCCGATGTACCTACTTCACACACTACTATATAACGCAGTGCCGTCAACCGGACAACTAGCATTGCCTTGATTACCGTTGGGAACGAGTCCCGAGAACGGAATGACATGCACTGACGTGGTCTAAAAGTCTGGTTTGCCCTTTACACATTTTCTCCCAAGCGAACCCGGGACTAGAAATACCTACCCCCTTGTGATGCCTACAAGTCCGAACGCTGAAGATTACGAGCTTTTGCTTCCCTCAGAACAAGGCGACGAGACAGATCCTCAGAAAACACCTACTATGGGCCGCGAAGAACAGCTACTTAAACCAGAGGACAGGAAGGGAGATTCTCTAGCCAACTTGGTGGCTCTGGTGCGTTTGGAGTGTCTCTGGATACATCTATGAGGGCTAAAATCCAAATCGCCCAATTGACAGGGAGCATCCGGAGTGAGCTATGTCGATTTAATGTTCTATGACAGAACTCATGAATGTCTAGGTTACTCTGATAACAACATGGGTAGTCATGTTGAGCAACGAGCCAACGAAAGCTGGCTGGTTCCTTCTGCACCCAACCCTCCAGACGTTGGCTCTGGTTCTGTTCACATACGGTGTGTCTGTCCTGAATATCATCTTTCGAAAACAAAGCTAGACATATTTTGGTACCTCGACAGGCATTTTGACTTTGCAACCAACTTCCCAGCCGAAAACGAAAGCTGCTGGTTTGTCTCGTCATCAGATTGCTATCCTCTGCCTAGGCTTTCCCTGCGCCGCTGTCGGCACATTTGCTATTGTCTATAACAAGTCGTTGAGAGGCGCCGCTCATTTCAAATCATGGCACGGTGTGAGTTGTCCCGATGATATCGAAATGGCGTTTGGTTATTGATCCAGTACATATTACGACTGAAGACTTTTGGAATCATAGCTACGGCATGGATTGTTGCCCAAGTTTTGGTTGGTGGTGCGAGTGTCTGGTTTAATGGCGTCGCTTTTGGCGGAGGTGTCAAAGCAAAGGCTATCTGGAAATATCATAGGTCAGTTCACCGAGCTATTGCCAAGAAGCTTCAGCTGACCCCGGCGTTCAGATTATCAGGTTACATTCTCTTCCCGCTATTTCTGCTCACAATTGACCTCGGCGGAGCGTGGTCGCACTGGGGAGAGAAAAATGTCTCGCTTGCCATTCGACTGGTTGCATACTTGATCGCTCCCGCTGCAATCATTGGGGCTATTTATACACGTGTAAGGTCTGCAAATTTGTCCCTTGCCTCCTTTATGGACTTCAAGAGCACTGACTTTCTTCATAAAGGTTGTCCAAGATGAAGTTCTTCTAGAAGATTGTACGAAAGCGATAGCTGAATGTCCGGTTTTACTATGTAATTATTTTAAATATTATCGTACACATCGTGCCTCAAGGCACTGGTTATAGCATCCGACAGAATAAATATGTTCCAGACTATGTAGTGCTCTCGAAAAACTTTGCTATGACGCTGCTTCAACTGCAGGCACCACCGGGGTAACCTCTTCTGCTATTTCAGGAACTGGTATCACCTCCGTCAAGAAACCAGGGAGGAATCGCTCCATTCGCTCCGACGTCGTCGACCATAACGTGCGCTGCTTCTCGCTTCGTGCATCTTGCGCTGAAGGTGGGACAAGTATCTGAGCTGCGTTCATGACGAGCAGGACGTTTTTGAGGGACTCAGGGACCGCTTCATACTGTTTAAAAGAACATGAGTCTGTTCGGCAAGCAAAGAACGACTTGAAGACATACCAATTGGTCGCCTTTATCGACATTCATTAGACGATCAAGTAAGCCCAGAATCTCGATCCACAAGATTCGAATGTCAGCGTCAGCTTGGCTCTCTCGAACTTCAAAATGCATGAATGTTTTGCAAAGTAGAGCCGAAGCCCTGAGCCGCGTCTCTGGCATGCCCTTCGGGTCGCGTTGGAATACTTGAGGTTTGAGCAGCTCGTCCAACAGAGGGAAAATGACTTTGTTGAAAATCTCTTCCACTTGAACTGAATCTGCTTGATCGAGTATCGGGTGCGAGGCCAATAATGTCCGTTGTAGCTGACTGATAGCACTCTGTCGTACCTCACGAGAGGCATTGCTGGACTGATGGCTGAGCGACATTAGAAGAGGTAGGAAAAGCTGGCGCCAAGCTATATGAGAGGTCAAATCAGGTTCGTGGTTTGTTCAGAGGAGCCGACGTTGACCTTACCTTGTTCGCGTTGCAGATTGGCAGTTTCTATTATTGTCGAGAAGAATCTCTTGAGGCCTGACAGTAAGTCAATCGCCTTTCGTCCACGCTCAATCGGCGGCGAACTGTGCTTTGAGTCAGAACGACAAGTGAATCGGTGTTAGCGAAGACTCACTTTGCAGCTGTCAAAGGTTCGTGACGCCGACCCTGGTGTTGCTGGCTTTCTGATGTCTTGCTGGCAATAGTAGCAAAGTCATCTAATAAGGTTACCAAACCAGAATAATTGTCGACGGTAACGTATTGCTCGGGCCCATCTGAGGCGAGACCATTCAAAAGGTCGAACGAGAGCCGTGCCGCTTCTGGATGGGATGTAGTGGAGCGAATTAATGCGAAAACCAAATTCCACTCTGTTTGAGAACTGCAATGATTTAACGATTGTGACTTCGACATAGGGAGAAGAACCAATGTTACCTGATTATCTCTCTGTGCTTTTGGATCAGAAGTATGACGCCAGCAATAATCTGCTCTGCAACAGACGTAGATATGTCTATAGGGAGACCGGATAGTAAGTCTAGAGACACATATATCTGATCTCGAAGGGATGGCTGTGTGGAAGAGACCATAAGACTTGATTTATTAAATTTCAGAAAAGACTGAATCACCTTTTGAGCTAAAATGAGGCAGAGACGTAGTAGACTAACGACTGCGCGCTCAATAAGGAGAACACTATATTGACTTGCAGATGAAAGTAGTGCTGACAAATGCTCAAAAACGACAGGCCTTCACAAGATCAACAAATCATAGCCACGGGAAATAATTATTAACAACTCACCACAACTCTTCGATGTGTTGAGGTACCTGACATGCTATGCTTACCATGGTTTCTAGCAGGAAGACTGACGCTGGGTCGTAAGGCATTGAATGTGAATCGTTGTCTTGAGCGGGATAGAGACCATCATCGGACTCTTGTTTGAGCTTGGCAACGGTCCTTTCATGAGCGAGAGCTTCAAGAGCGCGAACAGCGGCTACTAATGCATCGAGGTCAAGTTGCCTGACAGGATGCAGTCAGTACAGCCTCAACAGAAGCTATAAATCGAAGACTGACATTATTTGACTATAGAGCTCGTCTAACCGACACGATGTAATGCAATCGATAGTGCATAGCGTGTTCTCTACGTCGGCGTCGGTCGCATCGGGTACGAGTGCATCAGCACTAGTCCCATATGGTGTCATGAGATAAGAGGACAGCGCAGATAATAAACCACCATCACCCCTAGCCGAGGGTCGTTGTGGTTGCGCGCCTCGTAAGGGAATCATGGACACGCCGCCCAGGAAATCTTCCATTTGAAGCATCCGAGTAGGCAACAAAGAATGCAAAAATAGATTTTGGAACATTTCAAAAATCTAGAGAGGCAAAACTTCCTGAGTATGCATATCAAATAATCGTAAAAGGGCTCGCACCTGAGTCCAGCCTTCACGCAATGCATTCCCGTTCCCGTTGACGATATGGAACAGCACAACAGCAGCCAACTGACCCTTAAAGTTTGTTCCAAACTTGATGGACAGATTAGAAACTGTGACGCTCTGCCCTTCAACGTCAATAGTTGGGAAGTTGGGCACAGTAACCTGTAAGGTATCGGGAAGAAGGCTAGTCGCCTGTGACAGGGAAACAACCACGAAGTCAAAGACATCAGGGAGATGAAAGTGTCCTGCTAGAGTAGCGCATTGTCGGAATCCTGCAATAGCACGCTGAGTGATGTAGTCGTCGTCAAAGCTCATAAAAGCGTAGGCGATGGCGGAGATGACGGGCTTCCATACAGCCTTGAACATGTCAACATCGAATAAAGGCGTATTGCAGGAGACAAGAGAGCCTAGGTCGAGCGATGAGGGTCGGAGCAAATTGACAAGAGAGTCATACCATACCTGCCTGCCTCGAGCGAGTGAGCAACTCCTTCCATGCGTACTCAAAACCTAGCTGTCCGGTGTGCTCTTCAGGCATAACAATCTCGCGCTTTCGTATCGAATCATAAATCTCTTGCTAAAGCAGATATATGAGTAAAACGGCACATTAGTAAATTATCCTAGCTTACCAAAAACTCGGGTGTAAAATCAGACCCATCGTTCACCCCACGCAAATTCTTCATATAATCCTCAATCGACATACGTCTCTGATGTGTCCATTATGTATCTGTTGATACCATGAAGAGAGGAGGTGACGTACTCGGACCTGGGGATTGTGCAAATCCGTATTCAGCATGATCACGGAGTAGGCTAGCACATAAATAGCGTCTTCGCTTTTAATCTCGGCTAAGCGTCTCATGTTAAAAGAGGAATAATGAGGCTAAAGACCAGGAGGATATCCGTACCGGGACCAGCAGCAAAATATATAGAGGCAAAGGTTTCAGTGATACGATTAATCTGTTGGGATTCACCGGGAAGACGGAATGACTCCAAGAGCTCACGCATCGCCTCTGCTACAGGTTTCTGTAAAAGAAAACCAGTTCAGGGTGAGGTTTCACGTCTACAATAATACTAACTCACGTTTTTGAAATCAAACGTCTCGATGAACGCCCTAAGGACGTCTGTATTTTCTGGCCTGGAGATGTAATCTCCAAGGAGACGCTTATCCAGACGCGTACAACTCTTGAGAAAGTTGGCAAGACTGCGAGCCTTATCAACCTCTGGAGAGATATCTGCATAGATGAGCCCATTTTCCTCTAGAAACGCAATTCCGGTCTTTGGCTTAGCATTGAACCGAGATGCACCAGTCAGTATGAGTTTCTTCTGCGACTTCGTTTGTCTAAGGGACTCGGGCAGTGGATAATCCTATACAGTCTCCAGTCAGAAAATTTAATAATTTGAACCGTTGATCAGTGCACCTACCGAGGGCCACTCTTGAAAAACCTATGAAATTATCCCATCAGTGGTTGAAGAATGCGGAAGCCTAAGAAGTCACAAACACCCTCAGCACGTTTTGCCATGTCATTGACGAAGGCTAGTAGCAGATCTAGGCACAGGTACTGAGCGTTCCTTTGTTGAGCGTCAAGACCACCAGGATAATTCGAAGGATACACCGCCTGAAGAAAAGGTCAAAAACCGGCTCAGAGTTCAATTACATTGCAAAATTACCTTTGTCAAGAATTCTATCAAACGCTCGAAGAGATTTTCGCAATTTATGTCACAGTCGTAGTTAGCGTACAAGTCGACCATAAAGCTTGGATGCCGAGAGATCTGAGTTAGAGTCTCTAACATCAAATTTCTCGTCTCCCCGCGTGCAGGTGCCACCAATACGCGTGTGGGCGTTGCAGCACCCTGCTCGCCCTCTTTTTCTGGTTCCGCCGGCCCCAAAGACGGCGTCCCAGGCCTCGGAGATGCTGGATAACCACCTTTCTTAGAGACCTTTCCATTTCCAACAGGTTGAGGAGGAGCAAGCCTATCGATAGTGAATGCTAGGAAGAGCTCTTGCTGGAGCTTAAGATGTTCACGCATGGTATCAAACATCGTGGAAATTGTACGCAAGGCTGCGTGAAGGACTGTTGGATTATCGGAACGCGCAAGTTGGAAGAGGAATTTGCAACCAGGGTCTAGAATGAGAGACTTCAATGAAGGGAAAGCGCCTATCCGGGGACCGGCTTCCTCAAAAGCTGAATTGAGAATACCAAGAGCAACGAGACGCGTCGAATCAGTGTGCTGTTGATCGCTTGGGTCCAGCACGTTCACAAGAACTCGCAACAATTCTAGAATTGAAGGTAGACTGTCTGGATCCAAGTTCAATATTAGTCGACTAGTGTGGCGCATAAAAAGCACGCTTACATTCGGACCGAGGAATAGTCGCCGTAGATGGTGTAGGCGGTGTAGGTGTAGTTTCAGGTTCTTCACGTTCGGGCTGTACCTCCTGTGTAGCTTCTTCATCCGGAACTGCCTCAGCCGGTGATCCCTCTACTTCTACCTCTGCATCTGCGGATAGTTGGGTTGAGGACATCGACATCTTAACTTCTCCTTCAGCAGCATCCTCGTCGCCTACTGCAAGTTTCGCTTCTTCCGCATCCGGATCGAGAGCATGAAGGCGCGAAAACACGGTTCTTACAAGCGAATGCATCGTGTTCTCCGCGGAACGCCGAAGAACCTCTGTAGCAGAGAGCGTGAGGCTTGAAGTAACATATAATGTACATACATACCACTAAGCCGCATCTGACAGCAAGTCGTCAAGACTGTTTCTAGCATCTCACAAACTTCCACGTCGCCCAATATACTGCCCACGTTATACCCACATAAACAGTCATGAATGACCGTCAGGATCTTGAACAAGACCACTTCATCTCCAGAGGAATCACTCGGTTCAAATTTGCATCGAGAGACTGTAGTACTGAGTTCAACTAGTGCTGGTTCCAATCCGTTAGAGTTGACGGAAATTAGACCCCAGACGAAGAAATTATGAAGTGCAGATAGAGCGGTGGAAGTAATGGGTCCGGTGGAAAGCGGAGAGCGGATGATTGCAAAGAAAGGGGATAAAAGCGTTGATAGTGGTACCTCCGTCACATCTGTACCGATGAAAAATATCAGTCTAAACAGTACACGAAATAAACCCAGTTGCTTTCGCACCATCCACATCTCGTATAATCCTTTTAAGTTCCTGAAACCCAGCCATAAGATCCGACTCCTTGCTCTCCCCTCCACTAACTTGAGAGTTAAAAGAGGGACTAGCTATTCGCAGCCCGAGGTTACTGCCCAAAGCAGAACCTCTAACGTTCATGAAACTTGTTGATGAAGCCCATCGCGAATTTTTTCGCATAGCAGAAGTGATGGAAAGGATTTCAGAGTATAATACATGCTTTTGCGACACTGTCTGACGCGTGATAGTAGATGTCCTGGGCAGACTCATCGAGGTGAAGCTAACACGTCTGCAGACTTCTAAATTGGGCTTCAATATTGCTGACGTAACTCGTGTCTATAGGGCCCGGACGGGCCGTCGCAGAAAGGTACTTTTCTGGGAGCAGTGTATGTATTATACTGAGGACGGTTCGTTCACGGGTCAGGCTTCAACGCAATCACCGTCAACGAAATCTCTAGCAGTATATGCACTCTTTTTTTCAGTCCAGTCTTTGTTAGAAAACTTAACTAAGTAGCTGAAATAGAATTGAGTGGAAATATTGTTAAATTTTGTATATAACGTTTGTATCGTCAATGATCATAATGAGGTAGGCTATTGATGATAAGATCTTGGGCTAAACGTGAGATGAACTAAAGACATTACAGATTGGCAATGGATGGGGGAAGAAGTATGCGTGACAGAAATTACAGTCGTAATGTATGTATATAACCTTATCAATATCCAAAATATCGAGAAGAAAGAATCGAGGACTTTCCAGAGAAAACGTAACGTAGAAAACGTCGTCGTCATTACCTACTTCGCGATAGAAATCGATTAATTTTAAACGTGCTCCACAGTTGCATGGGTGTCTTTCTTCTCGGACATGGCCGGAAGCGAGAGTTGAGTGGTAGCGGCTGCGTAGGGAGACTTGGCACGAATACGTTCGCCATATCTGACGAGAATAAACTACATAGAAAAGCGATAGAATGAGCTTTGGTTATTCGTAGTCAGGGCAAGATACTTACAGGTAAGGGTACCATAACAGTAGCAATAAGGGCGAGCATAGTCCCAGCCCATTGGTACTTCATATTGACAAACCTAGGAAAAAACCTTAAGTCAATGTGGTCGAAAGTTCAAAATGCTAGACTTACATCTGCTGAGAGAATAGAGGGAACGAGGCAGCAAGCATATTACGGATAAAGCCCTGCGCGGAAATGGCCGAGGATGCATATTCTCCATATCCATCCGCAAGGTAATTTTGCACGGCGTCGAAAATCATATCTAAGCAGAAAGCTTAAGTTAATGTACATCGATATGAGTTAAAAGCACTCACAGATGGAAAATACGAGAGGGCAAAGAGAGATGGTAGGAACGATCCAGTGGACAGATGCGAATTGGGTCCACGAGAACCAGAATAGAGACACGGGGAGTATAATTCCACCGATGGTCGACCAATACAGACGTGCTTCTGGTACAGGTACACCGTTATTCTTGCGAGTGGCCTCGTTATACAAATGTGCCTGGTGGAAGCAAGCAGCAAGTCCGAAGAAAGTTCCAATGATACAAGAGATGTAAGGCAATCCGCCGACACCCTCGCTGAATCCATGGTTTCCGACGAAAGTCAGAGGAATCTACATAGGTGTTTACGTCAAAAATCCAATTTCAAAATCACTTAAGGAAGAATGACATACAACACTGAAGAAGAGGAACACCATCGCCCAGGCAAAGGCCAACCAGAGCGAGAAAAAGAAGACGACAGGCTCAGTGGCGAGGAGAATAGCTGCACGAGTGGTAGAAGCATGCAAGAGCTTCTTGAGAGATGATGCTTCAATTTCCGATGGTGCACGATAACGGTTGTCGCCCGTCTCCTTGCGCATCTTCTTGGCGCGACGTGCGAGAAGGAGAGATCCTCGAGTTTCACGCAAAAGAAGTAACTCGCAAGCAAACAAGGCGCCGTTTGCGATCAGTTGGATCCTAAGTTTTCAAATTAGCGACCAGACGATCCAAAAGCAGATAGACGTGTTCTAACCATTCAATCCATCGCCACCCGAGGTTCTGGTCAATGAATCCGTTGTAAAGAGGAGCTGCGACTGTACCAAGTACCGCGACGAACGAGAAAGCTGCGATAGGGAGGCCACGTTCCTCGGTTGTCCATATGTCAGCAAGGGTCCCAGGGATGATGGTGGTCCCTGCGGCACCGAAGCAACCTGATAGAAGACGACATATGATAGCCGTGGCGATGTTCTAGATAGTACCAAAATCAGCTTCAAGGCCAAAAAGAAAAGCGACTGTACAGACCTTAGCGAGGGCTATTGGGATAAACCAAATGCAGAACATGGCATAGCAGCCCAAATAGATGGGATTACGACCCAAAAATTCAGAAAGAGGGCCCAAAAACATGGGAACGACAGCAAATGACGCTGAAAGGCGACAATGAGCAAAATTTAAAGCGCGTCACAGGAAACGACCAACCGTTGAACACGAACATGCCGACTTGACCGGCTTCCCTGCTGACACCCATTTCCTCGACCATTTTTCCTACACCGGCAGAGTAGCCAGCAGTAGACAAGCCGCTGTTGACTACTTTAGTACATGATTGGTCAGGGAATTGGGGGTTGAGCTTACATGAAGAGACACATGAGACAGAGCAGCATTGTTGTTGTCCATTTCTTTGTTTTACTCCACTGGCGAGCCGTCGTTAGAAAAAAAATTTTTTTTGAGGAGGAGGAAGCTACATACGTTCATGGGGTTTTCGGGATCACCTTCGGGCCAGGAGATAATAATGTAGTCGCCTTTGGCAGGGGAGTTGGCTCTCGTGGAGTCCCCTGGGGTGTGTGGATTAGAGTGTTCATGATGGTCAAGGTCTGCAAAAATGTCGTTGAAAATTATGGTGAAGCGGTGAAGAGAAAAAAACGTACCGGCCACTTTAGACGTTGGATCTTTGGACGTCATCGTAAGAGTGAAGGTTGGAGAGAAGAGTACGGTTGAAAGCTATTTTATGGGAGAACCCACGGGAATGCCAGGAAGGAAACAGAGGCACTTTTGTAGGGCGCGGATTGGCCAATGAAGAAAATCTGGGCCTCACGGAAGATTGGAGAAGAAGTTCGAGTAGAGCCGAGTTTCGTACGACCAGGCAGTACCTCGGCCTGCAACAAGGCGATTACCGCATAAAATTTTTAGAAGCTGGGGCTGTAAGCATATGCGTTCGCTGCCACATTGTACTACCGTTCGAGAAAATTTCCACCCTCGTTTCGGGTTATCTATCAGGCTGTAATGAGCACGGACGATCTGAGTAAGCGGCAGGTGGTCATTGAGAATAAAAAAAAACATTGAAACCATGAAACTGAGTGTCCAAGCTAGCAATGTCAAAAAATAAGTTGATAGAGACGTCCTAAACGAGTTAGAGAACTGAAAAGGTGAGTATTTCCGAGGATTCACCGAAATTTGTTGAGCTATCGATTGTCGAAGACGACATGGGATTATCCAAAAGGGGAAGGTGCATAAACAGGATCAAATACTTCGGAGTCCGATCCGAAGCCCGGCTAAGATCGATAGCCGATTGCCGAGTCGAGTCCAGGCCCTTTTCTATCTTATTATGCAGAAGCCATAGACACATCCTCGTCCAATCCTACCAGAGGTTCCAAGTCCAGTCCAGCTACCGCGCTCAGCAACGCTCTGCCCCATGCTTCCTCTACCCTGTATCCACCTCCTCTCATTATCCCCTCTCTGTCTTTCCTCACCGCCTCGCTGAATACATCGTCGTAGCCACCAGCTTTGAGCACATACAAGTCTTCGTACGCGTACCAGTCATCCTGCAAAGGCACATGTGGTTCATCGGGTGTATTATTCGTACCCTGTTTACTTGTCCTCGTCTTCAGCAATTTAGCGTAATCTCCACCAAACGCCATTCCCAGCAGTCCAGAATTAGCTGACGCTACTCGAGCAGAGGAACGCTTCGCAGCATTCGCGCGTGATTTCGCAACCAGCTTGTGAGCATCCTTCTGAGACGTCTCTAATTTATCGATGAGTTCGCGCTGTTCCCGTTCCCGTTCTTCACGCTCCAATTGTTCTTGTTGCGCAAACTGGGCAGCATGTGCTTCACGTTCACGTCGGTCGAGCTCCTCTTGTTCCTTAAGCGCGAGAGCGTAGGCTTCCTCTCGTTGTAAGTTGAGAGACGTGATAGCGGCATTAGCAGCTTTGTAGGCCGCAATGCGGGCTTCTGTTTGTGGAAGGTCAATGTTGTTTATCAAGTTGAACGCGATATCTTCGACTTCTTCCAGGTAATCGTTATATGAACGAAGGTCGTCAAAGTCTTCCCGCCGTTTATTGAACCTGACCTCAGGCATCAACACTGATTTTCCATGATTGGGAACTTTACTCACTCTTTCGCTAGCCGTCTTCTGACCGCGACTTCCTTTTCCACACCAAGGTCTTCAAATGTTTGAGGGGAAAACGCTAACTTTCGAAGAACTTTCGAACAGATTGGACAAGGAGCAGGGCCAAGTGTAAATAATCGGTCTATGCAAGATTCACACCTAGTATATCGTGTAAGATTGAAGTAAAATTGGCACAGAGAATACATGCATTTTATGGTAACATGAACTGACAAGCAAACGTAGTTTCGGGTTCAGATATCGATCACTCTTGCACACAGGACATTGATCATCCATAGACTATCAACTCGTCAGCGGGGTTTTAGGTCAATGTGACTGGCTTCACATACAAAGTACTCCGAGGTCCTCCCTGAGGGGTCCTTAACGCCGCCACCATATATAGTCGTGGAAGTGCTCTGAACTTGGGGTGTCGATGAACGGGTATGTGAGTTGGACGACGTATTCCCGCCTTTCCTCACTGTCTTGCCCTGTAACCATCCGTAATTGGACTTGGTCGCCATTGCCTTGATTGCTTGCTCAAAATATGGCTGATCTAAGCTGATAATGATACAAATTATTGATGACTCTGCAAAGGCAGACAAGGAGAGAAGAGATTTGGTCGAGAACAAGGACAAGGACTGAAAGACACGCTGACTGTGGCGTAACTCGTAATTAACCCACGATAATTGTCAGCATTACATGAGACAGTGTAATACAGATCAGTCATGCCTTATAATCACAACTCATATATTCCCCACACCATGTATACATCTCCAAGTTATATATCTATTGCATGCCCTCTTGCGTTCAACTTGGGTTTCTACTATTCTTTATCCTAGCAGTATCTCATTCAATCCTGTTCTCCTCAAAATTTTCCGAGCGGTTGCCTAAACTCGTTCCATCGAGCGCCAGACAGTCTTTCAAGAACATCTTCGTACCATTTTCTTCTAGCTCCATGTCGAACGTGACTATCCCCGCTAGCCAATCTGAGTGGCGTTCAGCTCTTGACTCGTTGCCGTCTACACCTGAAAAGATACCTGCATTCTTCTTCTCACACGGTACTTTGCATCGTCAATGCCGAATAAACTAGGCGCTGACCTTCATACAGGTAGCCCTGCTCTCGCATTCCCGGAATCGCAAATAGACTCGATGTTTGGAGGCCGTGGAAGCCGTGGCGGTATCGGAGCCTGGATGGGACCAAAAGGGCCACTTGCAAACTTCCTCAAGGACTTTGGTCCCGCACTATTGAAGAAGTACAATCCAAAAGCGATCGTTGTATTCAGCGCGCATTGGGAGACTTTGGGCGAAAGACAAGGTTAGTGAACTCTGAAGAAAGCGTATATACACACCGGAATGTCCATTGCTCATGCTCTGAATAGTGACAGACTACGGAGATGAGAATCCCTTGTTGATGGACTATTATGGATTCCCGCAAGAACTGTACCAGCTCAAGTTCAAGTCAAAGGGAGACGCCGAACTGTCCAAACGATTGGTGCAACTATATAAAGATGTATAGTGCCTTTGTTGTCTTTACTGACACGGATAATCGCTGATCAATGATCGCAAGGCTGGTTATCTGGCACGTACCACTTCCAAGCTCGAGGCTCGGGGTAGTGACGGTCGAGGTTTCGAAGGTCCAGGTCTTGACCATGGAGTCTTTGTCCCCTTCCGTCTCATGTTTGGAGAAGAATTCGACGTCCCCGTGGTCCAAGTCTCAATAGATTCGAGTCTTACTCCGCAAGCTAATTGGAAGCTAGGACAAGTTGTCAAATCATTAAGAGAAGAAGGGATTCTTGTCCTTTCTGGTGGACTTACGATCCACAACCTTCGTGACTTTAACTCTTTCCACCCTGATACGGCTCAACCTTCTCACCACTCGTTCCACAAAGTCATTCTGGATGCTGTCACGAAGCCAGATGTAAGTCGCCGTCTGACTCGTTGATCTCTGTTACGTGTAACTTATCAACACCTACTACATAGCCTGAGGAACGCAAGAAAGCTCTCGAAGATCTGACCAAACACCCCGGCTTCCGCGCTAGTAATCCGCGTGAAGAACACTTCGTTCCTCTTTATATTGCTGCTGGTGCAGCAGAGGGTGAAAACGTCAAAGTTCTAAATGGTTTGTATGGTATCCCGACATTTGCTTTTGGTGTCTAATCTAATCAAGTTGAACGATTGTAATGATTATACATACTTATTCTGTTCCGGACTTATTCGGATGCGTTTGACTGATTGCAGAGTTGACTGTTTTCCACGAAAGATCGCCCGATCGTCGAATGATTCGTCTCTAAGAAGTGTCTCTACCAGGAAATGGACTGCCATGACCATTTACCGAACGGTGTTCTTACTGAATTCCAAGTGAAGATATGGAGCTAACTACATTTTTTTCAGCCTGCGCGGCGCCGAATGGACTGTTCCGACTACGCTTCTTCTTAATTGTCTCTTATCTTTGACGTGGCGGCTACTGGTGTCAGTGGCGCTGCTAAGCCGCAAGCGTACCACGATGAGTCATAGGAAGCGGAAGCGTGAAAGTATGAGTCATTGTCTCATCACGTGATGAACGCGCGGATACGTAAGTGATGGCTCATTTTTGGCTCATTTACCTCGGCCGCCTTGAAAATTAGCATTTACCTCCCCAATATTCCTCTCTTTCCTTCCCCCCTCACTGTTCCACTCTTCACTGTATCATGAGTCACTCCAATCGGTTTGGCACCGTCGGAAGACCAACGCAAGCCTATGTCAATGCTTTCGATTTGCACTGGTCGAGCAGGGCTGTTGTTTTTCACTACGATGGTGGGTACCGTAGTTGAAAATCGTCCGCCTAATAGCTTATGAACGGGAACGTCATTATAGTTAGTGAGTGTCTTCTATAGTTCTATGTTCTTACTGTTTCAATGCTAATCGACCTTTTCCAGCCATTCAACCTTTATGGACAAGCAGAAACCCGGAGAGAGAGACCAAGATCGGAATAGCGAAGGGTATTGAGCTTCTTCGGCGTCTTCAAACGAGCGTTGCTCCAGATTTGTTTCCAATACCTGGAGGTTCGATTTTCAATTGTGGGCTCTCTGCGCGAATGTTGAAATGATGACAATTTGCTCACGCGTAGTATTCGACGGAAAGAAGAATCTGTTTTCTTTCGCTCAATTTCAGTTTGCTACTCAGAATGTGAGTGAAAGAAAATAAACATGATGTGTGTTATTGACTCTAACGAATGCATAGTTTACTGTTCCTTGGGACCACGACCGAACCGATCGGCGTGCAAAGATGGTGTCTGTCAAAATCGCCTATGTCAAAGAAGTTAGGATGGCGTATGTAACGAGCATCCTCTACATTATCAAACTACTGAACGACCTCTTCCTGTAACAGATCATTGCAAAACATTCTGAACGGCCAAGCTACACCTCAGAATCTGGGATCCGAAAGTGATTTTGCTGCTGGGTTGAATATGCTCAACTTATATGTGCAGGCGCAACCAAGATTGTAAGTTTTCCTTCAGATTGACTTCACCATAGTTGTGAAATAATCGTCTGTCAACAGGAGTCCTGGTAATCTATATAAAGGGAAAAAGTTCTTCGTTCAGTGGTCCCAAAGCCATGCGCAATCCCAAGCACAGAGAGGTGATGTTTCTATTAATTAACACTCGGCCTCGTATTGATAAAGCTTTGATGCCAGAGCTCGACGGCCGAATGTCGCCGCTCAAGCTTCTCGACGGCTTTTTCCAGTGAGAATCTCTTTTTCTCTCAAATCTTTGAGCTCTTCTCAATGACATTTCAGGAGTGTACGACCCACGATTGATAGACTTATCATCAACGTGGATGTGGTCGCAGGCGTGGTGTACGTACTGCATAGTTGTTCCACCTTTTGTAGCTGAATGAATTCGATGGATTGGCAGGCTACCGGAGCAATCGTTGGTGGACGTCTGTGCACGCTATTTGAGGATCAACAATACCCGAGACTTGAATAGAATCTCGGAGGGTGAAACTCAACGGCTCCGTCAGTTCATTAAAGGGGTCAAAGTTACAGTTGCAATGCCTGGCCTTCCGCCAAGGAACGGCTCTAGAGTGATCAGAGACGTTGTGCACGATGTTGGACGTCAACGATTTGACAAAGAAGGAATCCAAGTGACAGTTGGGGTCGGTTTAACACCTTTCGATTTTTTGTATTCACTGGGATGACCTCTGTTGTGATAGGATCATTTTCGTCAAGTATATCGGATGGATATTCCTCCAAAAACACTGGGAGTGCTGATTGGGAGACATGAGCTATTCCCGATTACGGTTTGCAAGGTTCCCGCACAGCTTTATAAGGTCTGTGGCACGATATTAAATAACCCGTTCATACGTTGGTCTGACTAGAGTACATTCGCTCCAGCCAAAGTTACAGCCGGATCATGTCCGCAATGTGCTGTCTTTCGTACCTCAAAATCCAGCACAAAGGCTTCAAAAGATTACTGCTGGATGGCACAACTTAGGCCACAGCGACTCGGAATTTCTACGTGGCGCTCGAATTACTATCAACTCGCAGCCTTTAACTGTGAATGCTAGAATCTTGCCGCCACCTGCTATAGAGTACGGAGCACCCCAACAAGGCGCCTATCCAGATCGTATCTCTCTCAATCAGGTCTGTGTTCTGTGCTTCTTCTTTTGTGAAATCACTCACTCTTTGGATTCATTCAGAAGCCGGGAACCTGGGACGTCAGGAATAGGATTTTATGGAAGCCGGGCCGTGTAAGGATCTTGACTGTCGTCAATCTTACAGGACAGCCAGTCTCACAGGTCATGAATGAGTTCGTGCGTGACCTTGTCAAAGAGATGAGGAATCGGGGTAAGGTCCCCATATCCTTGCGTTATTTTCTCGCTAAGATTTTCGTTTATAGGAATTTGTCAGGGTTTCTTTTATTGCTAATTGCTGTGTTATTGATAACGACTTCAGATATCGAAAACTACAATGGATACTATATTCAGAGCGGAAATCCTCAGGCAAACATACAACAGGCGTGTATTGAGTTATGAGGTTTGATTTGAGTCACTGATGATTTCTCCAGATGCTCCTGGAGTTTATGCAGCAAGCAGGCGCTGAAAAATCGCCAGCTGGTGTACTCGCCGTGTGTATTCTACCGGACAGTGCAGCCGACCTTTACCAAAGCGTCAAGCGCGCGGGCGACATCCTCCTGGGAGTCCCAACTCAATGTATTGTGAGTAGTCTAATACGAGGGTTCGTGACATATCATACTCAACTCCTGTACGGATGATGTTCTGTATAGCGGTGGAGCCGGAAGCTTGAGACTGATGCGGAGGGACGCCGTTGCAATCAGTACCATAATAATTTGATTCTAAAGTGAGGTCTTGTCCGTGTCTCATGATACACTCGGTTTGTGTTCTCAAACTCTAATCAATCTTCAATCGAACTCTAGGATTAATGGAAAGATCGGAGGGATCAACCACGTTCCAGTGTCAGACGGCATGGATCTGTTGAAGCAGGACGTAACGATGGTCATAGGTACGCCTTCTCTTGCTTCCTATTCTCCGAAACTGTGTCTCAGGATCTAGCAGGTGCTGATGTCAGTCACCCGGCTCCAGGGAGTACGGGCCCTTCAATTGCTTCAGTTGTCGCCAGCTCAGACGTAAACTATAGTCAGTACTGATTGAATCTAACTGTTAATTTACACAGGCTCATTCAACTCATTTTCATTTTGTCAACTAGTGCAATATTCAGCTCAGACTGGTGTTCAACATTCTCGGTTAGAAATCATCGAGAAGCTCAGAAATATGGTAGCCGTAAGTTCTAAGCTGTCTCGAGTGGTCTGTCTTTCGAAACTCATGACCTCATGTAGGAGACTGTTGAAGTTTTCAGGAAGCGAAACCCTGAGAATCTTTTAAAGCGAATTGTTTTCTTCCGGGATGGTGTTTCAGAGGGTGAATTTGAGACTGTTCGTCACCAAGAACTTGAGCCTCTGAAAAGTAGGGGACCTAATATTGTGCCAAAACGCGTTATTGATTCTAAATGCTGACAGGGGCGCTTGAGCACATGTACCGGACATGGGGTGCCAAAGCACTCCGCCCCAAGATCACCTTCATCATTGTCGGAAAGCGCCACCATTTCCGTTTCTTCCCTAATCCCCAGGAAGCCGACAGATCAGGGAATTGTCAAGCTGGATTCGTCGTGGATCGGAGTGAGGATGCTTTACCTCCGTGCTTTATGAAGTCTCATCTTCTGGCTCAGATATAGTCCATCCCGTATACAGAGATTTTTATCTTCAGTCGCAACCTGGACTCAAAGGAAGTATGTAAAATTTTCTGCGCTTTATCATGACATCTGCTAATTGACTTACTAGCCTCGATCCCCGGTCACTATACAATCATCGAGGACGAGAACTTCGGGGGGAACGCTGATGCGTACGTTTTCTCTTGCAATTTTCTTATACTTGGTGTTAAAGCAGTGCTTCAACTGCAGCTTGCAACAAATTGCGTATGTAAGCCTATGTCTTTATAGACATGCTATTGATAATCTTGCACTTAGGTATACGCTTTCTCATTGTTACGCCAGGTCCACTCGATCGGTGAAGATCCCAGCTCCAGTGTATTGTAAGTGATGTTTTTTTCAAGCACGTCGCGTCACATAATACTCAAGCTATTTCATTTAGACGCAGACGTAAGTATATGCTTCAGTTCTCAATTCCTTTAGCGTAAGAATTCTTTCACTAAACGACAATCTTAGCTTGTTTGCCGCCGGGCGAAGTTCCACTTCCGTGAAGATGTTCGGTATTCAGATAATATGTCTTCAGCATCTGGCGAGTCACACATCGACTTCTATAGAGAACGCTTCCAGAAGATCGCTCCTCCCCTCAGTACCTCTATGTATTTCTTGTAACAAATTCTTGTATTTTATTAATATCGATGTTTAACTGTACAGCGTTGTATTCCCTCTTGTTATGCCTAGATATTATCTACTTTTTGATTTGTCGTAGTCACTACCACTTCTCTGAATGTCGTTTTGTATAGAGTATGTATACTACATGTAACTGTCCAAGAAGACAGCTATCCGCTATGACTATTAGTATGTGTGCATGTTCTACAATGAATATTAGCTGTACACTAATCCCACAGGTCAATAAACCAAAGTGACCAAGGACGAAGTCTTTGAAGTTCCAATTCACATCTACCCTACCCTCTCACTAGTCAGCACTTTTCTCGACATCCTTTCACTATCAGACAAAGGCTCCCTCATAGGAAAGTAAAGTATCTGGTACTTATTCTTTTTTCTGAAAGGCGAATATCAATCAGTCTGGAACAACTGTATAGAAATCGAGAATCTACGAACTTAATTTTACTATTGTCCCACCTGAAGAATTTCAACAAGTCGTTCACCGAGAGCTCTTCTAATTCGATAGACTTCTCCACCTTGGGCTGATCCGGTTTCTTCTGTGCAGATTTGGTGTTTTTACTATGCGTTGGCGTTGTTTGTCCAAGAAACTCGATTTCGTCCAAGTCCTCATGTCTGCGTTCGCCGACGAACTCGATGTCTTCGTCATCGCCTTCAATCCACCCTGAGTCGCTGTTGTCCTCGTTATCCCGAGAAAATCTCTCAGCGTGTCCAGTCTGACTTTGAAATACGGTGCCGCCCACAGGAGAGGGGTGATTCATCTTCGGGCGCTTATTCGTCAGCTCAGTGGCAGAGGCATCAGATTTGAAGCCCGATGTAGATAGCTTGATGGACGAATCACTGCTACGATGCTTGATTCCTGGAGTTGTCGTTGTGTTTGATTTAGTAGACGGTTTGTTGAAATGAGCGCTTGAGATGTATTGAGCTATAGCTGTCCTCCGAAGCTGTTCAGTCGGCTTTCTGAAGGTTATGTAAGCAGTGACATATGGTGGGATGCAAGAAAGCTGTGGGTCACCTAGATGGATCAAAGACTAGTAGATTCACACTGCCGCCTTTCGTCATTTCATAGCCAATCACCGTACAAGAGTGACCCTGATACTGGAGTATTATGGGCATATATGGGGTACACTGGACTGGAGAAGCTCCAGAAAGGGCAGCATTGATTGTACCAGCAGAGTTGACCTTGCTATGTCGGTTGAAGTATTGCATTATCCAAGTTATTAGTGGTTCGGTGCCTGTTCGAGGAGAGATTTTATGGTGGTTAAGAGAGTGCAGACCTCGAGCATCGAAGTACTCTCACCTTTTCTTGAGTCTTTGAGTTCCACATCAACTAATTCAGCGCTGTTCCAGCTTGATGAGTGAACCGCACCAGGATGCGAATATAGACTGAGCTTACGGTATACTTCGATATACGAAGGCTGTGTACAAATCTGTTTTGAAAAGAGGATGCTATCAGTCGAATAGCCAGTCTCTCCTATGGACAAGACAGTGACCTGAAGTCCCAATCCACTTTTTAGTATTCACAAGTTTCTTCAGCTCTTCCCGGCCTTCTTGATCAAATCCTGTGGCGCAGAGTCGTGAATAGCAATGTATGCAGCATCTCGTACGGCCCGTACCGTCCCTCCAAGCTTCTTCAATCCATTTTTGCAAATTTCGGACTCCAGGGGTAATTGGACCGTCAAGAAGGGGGAAGTACATAGGTTGATATGGTTGATCCATGAGCGCGGCGCATGACATTAGAAAGTTGCGATAGCTGTCAGGCTAACATCAGAAATACATTTCTGCAGCCTAGAACTTATGAGCGAGTTTCACGCACCCGCAACCCCAGCTTGCGTCCCATACTTGTCTATGAATAAACACTGCTCTATCATAGCACAAAACTGCTCTTGTGGTTGATCCTTTGTCACAAGATTTCAATAGCGCTTTCCTCAGCATGGGTATTAGACCTGGATCCAAAGACAGGAAATATTCAGCCTTCGATTAAAGAGAGACCGAAGAGCAAAACATACCAGGCGTAAAGTTTGGGGGTGGAAAGGTCTGCAGAGCTGGGTACCAAAAAATATCCTGTTCCTCCACTACTTTCGAGGACGTAGGTATCCTCCACTTTCTTTTCTTCGTCCACGACTGAAAACCCGTGGCATTTTTATCGGGAGATGGAGGACTGTTTGAAGGTTTAAGGACATTGGGGCGTTGCGGACCTACATGACTAGTAGATTCTAGAAAGAAGATGGCAATAACGATAATGAAAAAATCGGAAAAAATTCAGGGTAACTGACGTTGTGATTCATTCTGGAAATGACGGTCATAGTGAGCTTCTCTTTCGTGAAGCGGGAGTTCTTCTAGATTCATGCAACATATTTGACAATTCATAGTGATAAAGAGCTAATAAAGTATGTCATTTGCCAGCTCGACGCGTCGCCATCAGCCACGTTGATCACGGGACATTCGCTTACATAACACACTGCAAGCTGCTGCCTTCTCCGCGACGCGCGTCCCAAATCTGTAATACTTTCTCTTCTTTATAACTTTCTTGCTGTACAATGTCCAGGTCCTATGATCGAGGTCTGCTCTGAAATTTATTGAACACACTGTCTTACACTTACATCCACTCTGTCAGCACTTACCGTCTTCTCTCCTGATGGTCATCTATTCCAGGTCAGCAATTATAACCGCGTCAGTCATGTACCTTCAGCTTCATCTCTGAAATTGTTAGGTCGAATATGCTCTCGAGGCAGTAAGAAAAGGAACCTGTGCTGTCAGTTTGGTGCATTCAGTACTCAGCCGATCGAAAGCTAATTGGAATGGTGATACAGGTCGGTGTGCGTGGAAAGGACGTCGTGGTGCTTGGTGTAGAGAAGAAGTCTGTCCTTCAACTTCAGGATCCTCGTACAGTTAGGAAAGTGGTGATGCTGGATGATCATATTTGTCTCGCTTTCGCTGGTATGTTTGGCCCTGGTCCTGTCACAGAAAGTATCTGACTGGCAATTCTCCCTCCAAAAGGTCTCACAGCGGACGGACGAGTTTTGATTGACAAAGCAAGGATAGAATGTCAAAGCCATCGTCTTACCGTCGAGGATCCCGTCACGGTGGAATACATCACAAGACATATCGCTGGTATTCAGCAGGTACATATCATCCCTAGAAAGCACATCTGGAAGCTCACTGCGGTTTACTAGCGGTACACCCAATCTGGTGGTGTTCGACCGTTTGGTATCTCGACATTGATTGTCGGATTCGACCCAAATGACAACATACCGCGTCTGTACCAGACAGAACCTAGCGGAATCTACAGTGCATGGAAGGTCAGGAACTTTCGGCTTCTTTCCTACATACTTTATGACACCATTTTCCTTTCACCTCCCTAGGCGAATGCAATCGGGCGCTCTTCTAAAACTGTTCGAGAGTTTTTAGAAAAGAATCATAAAGATGACCTCTCAAGGGAGGAGGCCATTAAGCTCACCGTGAAGTCTTTGTTAGAGGTGGTACAGACAGGTGCGAAGAACATTGAAATTAGTGTAATGGAGAGCTACGGGAAGATTACCGTGAGTCTAGCTTTATATACCTTGGTCTTTCTGATGCCAAATGCACCACAGAACCTCGACCTCGCACAAATTGAAGCTATCGTAGCTGAGATCGAAAGAGAAAAGGAAGCAGGTAAGTTAATCTATCATTTAGTATGCGACCTGCACTCTGATCTATACGCTTCTCAGAGGCGGAACGAAAACGGTCGAGATTGGCTGCAACTGCGGCTGGGCAGGCAGCCATGACATCACGGGCTGGCGCAGGAGAGGGTTCGGGGCAGTAAATACAAGAATTCTGTTGTCGTATTGTTTTGATATTCGATTTCGTTTATGGATGATCAACTTATCGCCAGCAGAAGATGTATATGTAAAAGGTATATGCTATATATTGACCAAACCCAACTAGATAAGTATGTAAAGGATACACAACAATATGGAACCGCGAAGTATCGCGAAAGAGGGATAGGTATCCAAAGGTACCCCCCACCTGAGAAAAGCTACAATAAGGATGAGCCCAGACAAGACGAGGAAGGATATATGAGAAAGACTTTGAAGTCAATGGAAACTATACACAAAAGCGATCAGGGGAGACTCGGAGATGGCAAAACAGAAGAGAGGAAGAGATACAAAGAATGTGTGCGCGAATGCGTAGATGAGGAGTTCAGGAAGAGAGAACGAAAAGATGGACGGTGGGATGACGAGCCAAGTATAAGAATACAATAGCAATGGATATGATAGATATATGGGCTGTTTGGCTGTGACCAACAGGAAAAAATTATGCATGAGAGTGAAGAACGAAGACTGATACAGTAGACGTGGCTCTGTAACGAGAGCAAGCAGAAAAGGCGCACATAAAATGAATGAATGTCCTTGGAACACGGTCAAAGGGGTATGAACGGTCAAAGGGTAACAATGAGAAGACAAGTAGACAAGACAACGATCCTAGCTGAATCATAGGTGCCACAAGCACGTCAGGAAGCCAGGCAGTATCAAAACTCAAGAAATTGATATGAAATGGGATCAAGGCGCTGTTGTAGAGGGATCGGCTGCTCCTCTCTGATCAAGCCAGGAATTTCCTCGACAGGAGGAAGAGGTAGGTGAAGGAAATGCCGCGTGTCATCGCCAGAGGAGGTGTGTGGAATGATGGGAGCCTAAAAGAGTACCAAACCAGTAGAACATCAATAATTTGTCGCTCGAATCTAGAAAAGAACACCTTACATTGATTTCTCTCCTTTCGAGTGCATCCCAGTCTACACCTCTGAACCACGGGTGATCCAGGATATCCTGTGGACCTCCATTCATGTTGCCCAACCTCTGCGTCCTGTCAGGGTTCAAAAACGCCCTGACTAAGGCCCGGGACAAGTGGTCGACATGTATTTCTCTCGGCCAATGAATATGCCCATTGAGAATCTTTTCATAGATACCGTATGGAGAATCGTCGTAGAACGGCGGATATCCAACAAGCATCTCGTAGCACAACACTCCGCATGCCCACCAATCAGCAGCCTTTCCATGTCCATCAGATTGGATAATTTCTGGTGCGAGGTATTCTGGCGTCCCACACAACGTCCAGGTACGATCGTCGACAATTTTAGCAAAGCCAAAGTCCGTCAGACGCAAATACCCTCGTGAGTCCAGTAGAAGATTTTCTGGCTTGAGATCGCGATAGATAATATTGAAAGAGTGCAGGTACTTGAGAGCGAGGATGATCGTTGCCAGATAGAACCGTGTCACGTCAGGCGTAAAGCGTTGAGCGCGCCGCAAATGTGTGAAAAGCTCGCCTCCCGGGACGTATGACATGAGCATGTATACGTTCAAGCTGTCCTGGAATGTTGCGAAAAGATCGACGATGAAAGGGTGATGGACTCGGGATAGAATATATCGCTCGGCATTAACATGCTCAACCTGGCGGAGCCGTACAATTTCGGTCTTACGCAAGACTTTGAGAGCAAAATGGTTTTGGGTGCCAGGTGATTCGGAGGATCGATGACGCACGAGGAGAACACGTCCGAAAGTGCCGGTACCTGACATCAAAAAAATTCAGATCTATGACAAGTACGGAAGACGAAATGATGAAACACTAACCCAATGTGCCTCTGACCTCGAAATCTGTCAACTTGAGGCCAGTCCTTTGTAAATGCACTATCTCATCCTCCAATAGCCTAGCAGGACGTTGGCCTTCAGGCCCGCTAAATTGGCGAACCGAACGCGCTTGCTGACCCTTGATTGTGTCAATAGCCTCTCTCGACTTTCTAGGTTGCATTGTGATAGATGCAGAGGCAGTGAGGGTGGATCCTGGGTGAGGATGTTCCGCAATGTTATTATGAAGCCCCACCGACTCAGGGCCACTATATCTGGGCACGTCATCTACCACGATGTCATTTTCCTCTTCCTCCACCTCAATATCTTCCACGTTCATATCCAGGTCGCCCTCAATTTCATCGCCGACTTCATCCATTCCAATGTCATCGTGTTCACTATGGCCGGGAGAAAGAGGTGGGGTGATAGGAGCATCGGGAACTATCGACATTGGAGCGGTATGCGAACCCCGACGAGAAGCGTTGTCGTTGAATGAACCACGTGCACTCCGAGATGTAATGGTAGCGGACACGTCGAGACTGGATTTACGCCTCTGAAGAGACTGAGTAGAATGAATGGGACTCGAGTGAGGACGGTCAGGGATGGATCCTGGGCGAGAGGGAGTAAGAACCTGAGGAGGCATCATAGACTTTAGGGGGAGATATGATCTAATTGACTAGTTGATATAAAAAAAAGAAAAAAGTGGAGCTGGGAGGACAGATCCGCTGAGCGGAACTGTTAGATGGAGGTAGCGCTTGTTCCGAGCGATGTCAACGGAAGTAGATTGACACTGTAGCCGCAGTCCGAACACTACGCCAGCAGAGGTGGGAAGAGGAGGGACGGTGAGACTGGCCCGAACGGTGGAATACGGGTTTTTAACCGCGAGCTTGACAAGGCGGACGTCGGAAGGAAACGAGAAACGAGAATGTCTGATAGTTGCACTGCCAACGTAACCAACTAGCAGGGCAAAAAGTCAGTCCGAGAGGGCTATTCAACCAGGCCAGTCCGTTGAATGGCAACAAATTGGAGCGAGGAGAAAGAAGAAATGAAACGACAGAACACTGCAAAATGAGAAAAAATATAAGAAAGTTGACAATTAGTCAGTTGAACAATTGTTTGCATCAAGCTCTGATATATAGCGTCGGGCCACATATATGGAGCGGGTGGACGAAGACATACCGTCAATCAAAAACCTTAATTGAGAGAGGGAAAAAAGCAAGTCTCGCAGAGCCAGTAGCAAAGACTTGGAGTGCAGTCAGCAAAGCTGCTGGAGGACGAGTTCGACGACGGTGACAACGACGACGACGACGACGAGGCGAATTCAATCAACTATCGATCAACTCCGTCACGTGCCTTACTGGCCTCGTCGTCCGATGATCGCATCCCGGTTATTGGCGTCCACTTACACTCACTGTATACAATGGATCCCAAGTATCTATACACAACTCTACGATATCTCACTCTATAGTACATCCGCGGTTGCAAATCTATAGTCCGTGTAACCTTTCCCACTGATATCGCCGCGGACGTAGAATAAGTCTCGATCATGTGGATTCAGCAGTATATTCTTCTCAAGGCGGACAGGTAGATCGGGCTACAATTCAGGAAAGACCGGAAAATTAGCGTCAAACCAATGATCATCAAGTCAGTACTTGACCTACATTGGCTAAGAAGTGCCTCCCAAAAGCAACAAGTTCCCCAGCCTTCTCACCTCTCGCTCTAGCAGCTCCGTTCTCCGCGAATTGGAGAGCACTCTCCCTTGTATGAGCACCCGCACTGATGTAAGGTCTCGGTGCCCATAGTTCACGTAAGAAATCGTTTGAAGCTTCCGGATACAGATTCGTCTCAACAGTCGCATTCCCTTTGATGCGTGGCTCGATAGCATGTATATATGACATCTTAGG
Source organism: Neonothopanus nambi (assembly GCA_003987895.1). Classification (NCBI taxonomy): domain Eukaryota; kingdom Fungi; phylum Basidiomycota; class Agaricomycetes; order Agaricales; family Omphalotaceae; genus Neonothopanus; species Neonothopanus nambi. The sequence continues at coordinate 38,332 of RCHF01000063.1, forward strand.
GTAACGCTCCTTCAGCTTGCTGATGAGGTAGCTGAATGTCGGTTTGGGATCCTTCATACCCATATCTAATAAAAATCACCACAAATCAGGATAACCAAATTCGACGCACATATATCAGAAATTACGAACCTTGGAACAAACTCCAGGGGCTAACCCTGATACCCATTCTCTCCACTCCCACAGCGTTAGCTACGCTGTCAGCAACCTCTAGCGTAAACCGACATCTATTCTCCACAGATCCACCGTACTCATCTGTCCGCTTGTTGCTCACATCTTGAAGGAACTGATCAAGGAGATACCCGTTGGCAGAATGGATCTCTACACCGTCAAAACCCGCCTTCAACACGGCATTAGACGCAGCGGTGGCGTATAGCTGTACGTATTCATGGATTTCTTCAACTGTGAGTGCTCGGGGTGCGGGGTCAGGCGGTGGATAATCGGACATCCGGATGTCGGAGGCGGAGACGAATGGAAGAGAAGGATCTTCCGCGTAAAGTTCAGATGGAGTGCCTGCACGGCCAAGAGCCCAAAGTTGCATGTACATGAAGCAGCCTTTGGAATGGACAGCGTCCGTGATCTACAGACGAGATGGAGAGCCTGAGGTTACTTTGTCTAGCTCCAAAAACGTTACATACCTCCTTCCAAGCTTTAATCTGTTCATCGCTCCAGATACCAGGGGCATGAGTATACCCTCCAGCTCTGGGTGCAATGAAAGTAGCCTCCGAGATGATAAGAGTCCCAGGTGTACTAGCACGCTGGGTATAGTAGGTCTTCATAATAGGAAGAGGCACATGTTCCTTTTCCGTCGACTTAAATCTCGTCAAAGGAGCCATAACCACCCGATGCTTGAGTGTGATCTTGCCTACATCGATAGGACGAAAGAGTGCAGGCACATTGAGACTGGCGTCCATGACTGAAGAGAATGGGTTCCGAAATCGAGGAACATCTCGTTTTAATCCAGAACATGAAAGATGAGAAGTCCCGAGGCAACCCAATGAACGAACGAAAGATCGGAGAAGTCGGCTTGTTACCCGGGTCCCGGAGCGGCCACGTATTTCGGCAATGGTCACAAGGACTGCTGTATGCACATCGTAAAAGATCTATGTAGAATGCAGGCTGAACACCATCTGTGATGACAGATCCCTAGTGAAAGAGTATGACTACCAAATAATGGCTCTTCGGTACATTAGCAAAGAGCTTAAACGAGGCGCCAAAGCAGATTCAGAATTGGGGGCGCAAAACCTCGTCCGGGAGAAAAGCAGGAAGTAGCACTGTGGTGAGCAGGTGAAGGTGTAAGAGACAGATGCCCGTCGCCAGCTCAATTTGGGCGGATCGTCGGCAAGCGCTCGAGCGCTCGACGTCAACACGGGAACATGAAAATACAAATGTTATTATGTACTTCTCAACTTTTCGCCATCCGTACTTTGAGTAAAACTAATTCTATAATTACCTATGCGAAAAAAACGAGATTCTTCACTCCTTCCTGTACTTCTGGTAGTAGTGAATGAGACCAGTTGTCTACAGAAGACGTCAATCAGCACCGAAAACAGGTCTATACAGAATAAATACATACTGAGCTATCATGACCTTGGACATCCTCGGGCTTATCGAGTTGCGAAAGAATGTTCTTGGCGAGCACCTTACCGAGCTCGACACCCATTTGATCTACATTCAAAGATACTCATTGAGTACCACATCTTCAGCAAGATATATTCACACTCACCGAAAGAGTTAATACCCCAGACAACACCCTGGGTGAAAATCTTGTGCTCGTACATGGCAATAAGGGCACCTAACGAACAATCAGCCTGTCTTCCCACTCAGAAGGAATTTATTCTCACCCAATGTCGCTGGGGTCAGTAACGGGAACATGATCGAGTTACTAGGTTTGTTGCCCTCAAACACCTTACTCTTGATCAACGCATCGCTAGCACCACTTCCAAGCTCCTTCTTGACCTGTTCCTCGGTCTTACCAAACGCAAGCGCCTCGGGTTGCGCAAAGTAATTGGAAAGAAGAATGCGGTGGTGTTTAGAGTTGGCGATAGGATTGTGGGAGGTGGCGGGGGCGATGAAGTCGGTAGGAATGAGTTTGGTGCCCTGGTGAACAAGCTGGTAGAACGAGTGTTGGCCGTTGGTTCCCGCAGCACCCCAAATGATGGGCTAAGACGCCGTCAGCGAAAACGACTACGATGATAACAGGATCAAAGCCATACCCCAGTTTCGTAGTTCACCCGGTGACCGCCTTTGGTAACAGTCTTTCCGTTTGACTCCATATCTCCCTAAAGCAAGCACGTGAGAAGAATGTAATTGCAGTATACTGACAACAGACCTGCTGGAAGTAATCGGCGAACTTGTGCAAGTACTGATCGTAGGGCAACAGAGCATGGGTCTGTGAGCCGTAGAAATCGTTGTACCAGATACCCATCACAGCCAGCAGCACGGGCAAGTTCTTTTCCAAGGGAGTTTCTTTGAAGTGCTTGTCCATTCCATGTGCACCCTTGAGCAACTGCTCAAAGTTGTTGTATCCGATCACCAACGCGATCGAAAGACCGATCGCGCTCCAAAGACTGTATCGCCCACCAACCCAGTCCCAGAACTGGAACATATTCTCCTTTGCAATACCGAAAGCAGTCACGGCCTTGGTGTTGGTGCTTAGCGCAACGAAGTGCTTCGCGACATGAGCCTGGTCCTTAGCGGTGGCCAGGAACCACTCCTTTGCAGACTCGGCATTGGTGATAGTCTCTTGGGTGGTGAAGGTCTTGCTGGCAATGATGAAGAGAGTTGTTTCCGGATTGCAGACCCGCAGAGTCTCAGCGATGTGAGTTCCGTCAATGTTGGACACGAAATGGGCTGTCAGGTCACGCTTGGAGTATGGCTTGAGGGCTTCAGTTACCATGACTGGACCGAGGTCAGAACCACCAATACCAATATTAACGATGGTGTCGATAGTCTTTCCCGTGTAACCCTTCCACTCTCCACTGCGAACGGAATCAGAGAAAACCTTGATGTGCTCAAGAACAGCGGCGACTTCATCTGTGCCAGCCTCTTGGATTTGGAAGTCGTTGAAATTTCGCAGAGCGATATGGAGAACAGCGCGGTCTTCAGATGTATTGATGTGTTCGCCAGCGAACATTTTATCACGGTAGGATTCAACTTCCGCCTCCCGGACAAGCGATAAGAGCGTGTCAAGGATAGGCTGGGTGATCAGGTTTTTCGAGTAATCAAGGAGGAAGGTAACATCGGGACCATCCTTGGAGACGTATTCCGTGGAGAATTTGGAGAAACGATCGGGATCCTGAGCAAAGAGATCTTTAAGGATCAGCTTGGACCGCTCCGAGTCGTAGATGTGCTGCAACTTCTTCCAGGAAGGATATTCTGGAGTAATGAGTAGTAGTTAGGTGTAAGTGGCGCCAATGAAGAGAAGAGGAGCGTACCAGAGGCAAGTCTCCCAGACATGATGGTGGTAGAGAGGGAAGAGAATGAAGTGCAACCTTACTTATACCTGACATCACCAAGCGGTTTAGAGTTGAGCAATCAATATCACCTCAGCACCGTCACCGTGTGAACATATTCCCAAATCGGTACCAATGCAGCTTCAGTCCCTCCACGTTAACCGTACTCCACCGAACGTCTACCTTCGATATCCCGTTCAAGGCCGTTCCTATCTTTTCACCTTCATATGTGGCCTAAAGACAGTCTTTGGCGTAGTATTCGTCTTTCTTGACGTCTCTCCTCTTGTGAGAACCTCGCTCACCGGGAGCATCTAAGGTGCATATTACCGTTCTTGTTTCTCGGGATGTCCACGACTCAAGCTCAAGGTAATTAAATTAACCGGAACCGAAGCCTATCGTATTCGTCTTTCTAGCCCATAATATGCGCAGGATCCCATCATCGTGCAAGGTCTCCAGGTCCCAACTCTCAGGAGAGCGCACGTTCCTACTGACCTCAAGCACGATAAACCTCTCAGGACCTTGCAAAGACTACATGCCACGACAATGTATCAGAGTCTTAGGTCGTATTTCAAAGACATTGCGTCTCAGGATCTTGGTGGTCTCTTGATGGCTGTCGCACGATCAGTGCTCATAATGCACAGGAATTGACGACAACTGTGCCGTGGTTGCTTTCGTCGATGTATTTGTTATACAAGCCAAAGTGACTACCTTTCTTGCACACCTGTTCTCATTGGCTGATAGTCAAGAAACGTATGGACTTCTCATCACATCGATGGCTTATTCACAGACCACTGCGAGACGCTTTAATTATTTCATGACCTTAGCTGGTCCTTACCTGCATCTGTCTCCTGCTCGTCTTCTAGTGTTTTCTGTCATCTCCTGTTCGTACGACTCCGAGACTCATCGGCCCTTACGGCCTCCGCTCTAAATTTCGGGTCGTGACGAGATCTACTTGGATCTATTTAGCATCTTCTAGCAGCTTCTAGCACTCGCCGGATTATCGTTGCGTGATGCTTACTTAGAAATGATCCTAACACTAACGCCACTGCCCCGCATCCGCTATGGTTTGATGCGGCCTCGGGCAGAACGGGTTACGTATTTGGCATGGTGAATATGCACACCACTGTTGTTGTCGACTCGAATACAGATCATCTTTGGTGCAACATCGTAACCTTCTGGTTGACTCCGCGGTCAAGGAATGCAGGTCCAGATAGGTGCAAGTCGCTTCAACGGATAGGGCTCGGGTAATCTTGAGAAGTTCTCTTGCTAGAAAGACTTTCAGGCTTGGCGTCAGCTCACTCGTACACCATTCGACTCGCGATAGTTTTCCCCGGAGCCGTTAGACTCTCACTTCGCAGAGATTGGTTATCTAGCGCTTACTTCGGGCCGACCGTAAGGATGTCAAATACGCTGTTAACCACTGGCCTGAAGACCTTTCAGAAATTTTTTCCATAGGGAATTCACACGACTTCTGGACCCAGCCCGGAGATTAGCCAGCTCGATGCGCGATTTTCAGACAAATTCAGATAACTACATATAGGTGGGGGTGTTTGTGCTGTAAATTGCAAATATCATTACTTACATCCAGAAGCGATATTGAGCTTTTTCAGAAGAACTGGATCTTCAGGGAGAAGACACACTTTCTGCTGCATATGCCTTCTTTGATCAAAGGCCTTTGGTTCACAGACGAAATCGAAGAAGCGGTCTTGGACCCTGTGTAGACGCCGTCGATTATCTCCTTTTAAAGTGGTAAGTTCTCTAGAATATCAGGGTCCCCGTAGTAAGAAGCGCTGACAATGCCAGACGGTCCCAAACACAGCACTGGGTAAGGATGCGACCAGACTATGGTGTTGTAGATGCCGTCGGTTTAGTGAAGGACGTAATTCCAGCACGATACCGGCGGGCAGCATTGTTTCATTGCAGAGAACCAAAGATACGGTGTTGGAGGGAGGTCGAACACCTGTATGTAAGTACTTGCTCTTTTAATTTTCTTTTACAAACCATTTCAATTGACGTTGATGCACGCACCCATTTGAACCCCATAGATCGAGAGTCCGAGACCAGACTGGGGCACTTCTACACTAGCGACTTGTTACTCAGCATTTCCTCAATTAATATTCAATAGAATATCGACACTGTCAAGAAGTATACTTACGACATCTGAGGGTCTTGGGGTGTTATTCAGGTCACTTGTCTGAATGGGTGACGGAGACCAATGGCAGACTGTGCGTCGCTTCAAGTCCAAGAGCCTCTGAAAGATTGCTAGCTCTCCACCTTCACTCTGCTGTACTTAAGCAGAGGGAGGTTTCCTTCTCGTCTTCCTCCCACATGGCGACGGCTTGCGTGGTTTGCGTGGCTGTCGAATACTGTAGTCCGGTACCTGCCGGCAGATATATTCGGGTATTTTGAAATTTGAGTTCTAAACTTCTGACGCTATGTTCTAGCGAGTCTCGAGACAAATCTCGGTTATGGGTCGATAATAATAATATGAATCATGAGGAAGTCGAAAATAATTACTGGAGAGTAGATTCTGGTACAATCTAGCTTCAAAGCGTGATGATTCCAGGAAGCAAGGACGGGCGGAGCTTTTCAAGAAGCTAAATATGTTGTAACTCAAAAAAAATGGTCTGCTCTTGGGGCACCGACCTCTCGATAAGTTTGCGTCCAGTGAGCCTGCAGTGTCTGGGTGAGCTAGAAGTTTTTTGAGTACATTTCAAATTGAAATACTATGATATTTAGATTTACCTACATGAATGAGATAGTTGAACTGAGAGATAGCAGTAAGTACGGCGGTGGGCAGTGTAAGTACGCGTGGGAACCAAGGATGATTGCTTTGCAGCTCCGGTAAGTATGTACGTATGTAATCGAAACAAGAGAACGTTAAATACTTTTAGGCTTCCCTTTCTCCTCGTCTTTTTCCTTCTTTCTCCTTTGGCAACTGTTTCTCCTGCTTAAATGTCTGGAGTGTCTTCCTCCAGGCGTCTCCAGTTGAAAGCAGATTTTACTGACCTTTTCCGTGCATCCAATACCGGCACCGGTCCCTCATCCGCTATACAACCTGGAGAGCAGCATGTTCGAGATACATCACCCGGGAAAAAAAGGTCTACAAGGATACCTTTTGTTGGTCGTTCGAGTAGGAAATCTATTCATTCTGATGTAGCCCAGCTTCCAGCTAATGAAGCTGAAGCCCGGCCCAGTCGATCTTCCGCCGTGACTTCCGAAAGGTCCAAGAATCTACTAGATGAGAAGTGAGTGTCTCAGTATCATGGAGTTGCTTTTCTGCTGCAGGGTGACAACATGAGATTTACGCGGTGTGTACTTGTCTGTGCCTGACTTCACCACCTTCATCTCTGCTCAGAATTTATTTCCTCCTTGTCGTTATTTCATGCTCTCTCTGATCCTGTGAAATCTTTGTAGATATGAAGGTGTTCAGCCACGCTCTTCTGTTTCTCAATCGTCTCTGCACGCATCTTCATTGTCGGGTATAGCTGTGCAACCGAGCATTGGCACGAAGATCGCTGCTCATCTCACTCCTTCAAAGTCGTTTGGTCTACATTTACCATCTCGGAAATCGATTCGGAGGAAGCGCGTAGAAGACAAGCCTAGTGGAGACAATTCGGATTCTGTATCTGATACTTTATCTCCTCCAAGTCCTCTACCGCGATCTTCACCCAATGACTCGACTTCCACCCTAGGAAGTCGACAAGACATTCAGGATTATCAGAGTCTGTCCGGTATCTCAAGACCTAGCCTGTCCACATCTTTATATGAATCTCAACTTCCTCAGCCTACAATTACAGTCTCCCGTCCTCCTATAGATCCACAGGATGACCTAGATGAGTTCAAAGATCTCTTCACAAAACCGCAGCCCAAAGTCAGGCATAAGCCTGCCCCAATTACTGTCATATCTGAACGCTCAAGTTCTCAAATGTCTCCCTCTTGGAATAGTGATTCTTCCTACCCAGATCGTGAAGTCGGCACACTCACTTCACCTGCGCTCAGTACAGCTAGTGTCTCTCAGACGCTTTCACCCACGTTTGGCACCATATCCGCCGACACATCGTCTAGTATTGACCGCTCTACACCCACACCTAGGGCAACTAGGGCAGTATCGCCAGGAACTTCGGAGTCGCGTAATCATACCACTATGACAGGCGATTCCGACCATGCGTCCCTAGCATCTGGACAGAGTCTCTTCCCCAGACAGCGGTCGGTGTTCGCAGCGCAGCAACGACTACATCGAGACGGACGCGCTTGGAGCGAGGCTGAGCTTGACTCTGCTGAGGAGTCGGAAGCCGTATCGACCAAGTCAGTGAGGTCGATGCCTTCCTCATCGAGAGCTAATACCGGTGTTGTCAGTGCAGGGTTGGCGCTAAATGAGAAACGCCGAACACTCGCTGCATTGCCTCATAGGTCTAGATCCGTAGAGAGGTCACGGAGGAGCTTGCTGACACTTCAAAACGCGTCTTCCGAACCTCCGTCTATTCCGCTGCCGTCACCCCCTTCACCCCGTTCACCACCGCAGCTTCCCCTTCCGGACATACCTAGTGATTCACGTACCGATGGCCCGAGACCGAGGGCGCAAACTATGGCTCCCGGTACTCGATTACCTTCTTTTTCGAAGCCGGCTATGTCAGGATCTCTATTAAAGCGACATCACACTCTTTCCAAAGCGCTTGAAGTCTCGTCTCCGCTTGTTGCCGACTCCTATGATAGTCATGGAATATCCCCGTCTCCTTCTCTAATTCTGGATGAGATCCTCCCTAAGCCTGAGCCTATTTCAACTGACGTTGACTCGGCTTCTCCCGACCAGCTTCGGGACATCGTGCGTCGGCAGACTAAACGGTATGAAGAGGTGACTGGTTACGTATTGAAGATCACGGAGGCATACGCTGCAGAGAGGGCTGCTTTTGAACGAAAAATTGCTCACCTAGAGAGAGAAGCAACTAGGAGAGACAAGGAAATCAAAGGCCTGACTTGGTTAGTAATGAACGGCCGTGGTCCTCCCGGCACGGGGTCAAGAGTTTCGCATATAGCGGAAAAGGAGGAAGAGAGGAACGACGATTCGTCAGCGCGCAGCGTGATTACAACATCTGCGTCAATAAAATTTCCCTTCCACAGACACCTTTATGCGGAGGACTCTGGCGGGGAGTATTACTCTACCTCTACAACTGAATGGCGTTCTGGTAAATCAGATACGGACGAACTGGGAGGCGAGGGAGTTTCATATGCTCCGAAGGCGAGGAGGGGAATCAAAAAGCTTAGGCTCGTTGAGAGTGTTAATAAAACCTTACCCGCTGCGCGTTCACTGTCAATCAAGGAATCAAGTAGCCAGGGCCCAGGCATAGAGGCTTCTGTTCTTGGTCACGACGTGCCTTCCTTGCTGAAATCAAGTAAACGCTTGTCAATGTCCTTGTCTGGAGCAGTCGTGTCCTCTGCATCATCCACATCCTCAACATCCCCTAGTCCTACTTCTGTCACTTTCCCGACAGTACTATCCGCCATCCCTGAATCACGACCCACGAGCGCTTCATCTACCAAAACAGTGAAGGACAAAGGAAGGACGATCTCTCTTTCTTCTTCTGCCTCCGAGAGGGAAGAATATGAGCGTCATTCACCAAAACACTCGCACTATAGCGAGTCGCCATCACCTCCAACGAAAACATCTTCGCGTTTGACGCCTTCGGAGGCCTATGTCAGGAATTTGAAATTAGGCCGTCCACCATCGATTGCCCAAGTGCTAGACCAGACCGCCAGTGCTACCATCGAGGAGTCTTATGGCGGCAGGTCAAGGGCGTTGCTGGGGCTGACCTCTTCCACTTGACCAAGCTCTTTAACGGACTGTTACATTACCTCTGGTCAAGCCCACTAATTATCATGCCACGAAGACTTTCCGCTTCGGAATCAGGTACTTCGTGTCAAGTCTTCATATGTTCGCGTTTCCTGATGTACCAAGTCCTCCAGGCAAAACTACCCTCCACACTTAATTGGTTACCCTACTACTGATTCTATACCAAAAGTGCCTATCATACACCAGGAACAACTTATAATACCCAGACTATACATCCACGCTCATTCTTATCATTGTTTTCTGATCCCTATCTTCAGCTCGTCCACACCCTGGGACCATAACTTGCATTCTCAGCTCAAAGTTTACTTGCTTTGCCCTGCTTTGACCTGACCTTTTTATATCTTGCTTTCCTCTCGTTGATTCTTGCTATCTCGTTCTGCATCAGTGGACTAGTCTCTATCCCCCTTGTATCCATTATTCGTCCTCTGTACGCAGCGTCTACAAGTTATCTTTTATCGCATTGTACTATTCATAGTAGCAATTACAGAAGTTTGGCGAGGCGGAAGATGATGCGGAATATTGTCACTTCCGAAAAAACTTTACCGGTGATAGAAGCTGCCCTATACACAACTCTTCTCTGATAACCCTCATATTCATATATAGAAATACTATACAGCAGCCCAAGCGATATTCTGGACAAGATGTGCTACAATGTATATAAGTATGCTTCATCCCAGCTTTATAGAGGCAAGATGATTGTCTTCCGAGATACTTTGGCACTAGTAAGCTGTCTTATCCAGACGTCTTGCCGACGGACCATGTCAGGCTCCCAAAAAAATATAGCTTGCAGGGTCCAGCTGAAGGAGGCCAGAGTAAAGACCCATCTCTGGTAGCTCCCGGGAACATATATGTACTTAAAGTTTTCTCTTACATAAACCAGTGCAGTTAGGACGAACGTACGCTCTTCTCTACTATTCATTCTTCTTCGTTGCTATCTGTCTCCTCCTCCTCACCCTCTTCGCTTTCCTCTTCCTCTTCTTCGTCTCCTTCTTCATCTTCCTCCTCACTCTCTTCTTCACTATCGTCCGGGCCGGCCGTCCAATCTGATACGTCAAGTTTCTCGTTTTTGATCGATTCTGGAGGTGCCAAGATGAGATGCAGGACGAAGAAATCATTCTCTGAAACCGGGACATACCTGCAGGGTCTACCTCATATCCTGCCTGAGTAATGCACCGTACCAACTCAGCCTTTGCACCAACTTTGGTATTTTTGCCCAGGATACAGCCTTCTAGTTTTGCACTAAATTTCCAAGTCATATACATATGCTCTTCAATGTGATAGTGAATTACACTTACCCATCCTCAATAACACAATGGTCGAGTAAAACGCATCCTACAATCTTTGCCATTTTACCAATAATACAATGCTTTCCGACGACCGATTTTTTGATCGTGGTCCGCTCCGCCACCTGCGTTGAATCACCAACGATCGTGTCAGACGATATTTGTGCCTTGGGATCGATGAGCGATCGGCTTTTTGGGTCCGTTGGCAGAGTGTATGTCGTTTCCGATAAGAGCTTAAAGCAAAAACCGAGGGTCGATATGAGCAGACGCTCCCAATGAATGCAGATTGTGACTTACACGTCGGTTCATGTCCAGCAGAGAATGGAGGTGATTCACACGGGTCGCGAACCCTGCCTGGGCTGGGTGTATTACGATACCAACTCGTAAACTGGACGTATCTATGCTTGACTCAGGATCCATGGGTGACGCCGGGTCTGAAGGAGCTACATCATCCGAATGCTGCAATCTCCTGCTTTTACTAGGCGCCTGCACTTTACTTTGCAAAGTGGAATGATTCAGTGCTACACTTTGGGTCGTCGAATTCGTGATTGGGTTGAGGACTGAAACACAAGTTAGAGAGCGCGAACTGTTGCAAAATAATTCTTCTTACCTTGTCCATACTTTTCCCGTTTCAGTCGCTGATATTGAATCTTACACAGCCAAGGTATGAACTCCTCTCTAAACGAATCAAAGTGACGCTTCTCTTGTAATAAATCTAATACCGATCTTCGACAAACATAGACATGTGAGTCTTGGTACTTTGAAGAGAGCGTTGTGCGAGGGTATCTGGTATATTTATTAATACCAAGGAATATGTACAACTCAGAGTAACCATACTGAGAAAGAAGAGACATCCGTAATTCCAATTCTTCTGAGTTTTGGTCAAGATCATCAGCGGTGTCTACTTGAAGTAAGGTGCCTGTCGGTTTGTGCCAAACAATCGGTACAGGCGGTGGTAATGTTCCCCAGTCTTCGACGATGGTGCTCTTCTCTGGTTGACTTGCTGCAAACCAGCACGTCGTTGCTACAGAGCCATCGCTGACGCTTTCCGTGCGAAATTTGTTCAACACTGTGGTGAGGGGAAGAGAAGGGGGCGGGATGAAGTCACAAGGGAGGACGACAAAGTCTTCAGAAATCCGATTGGCGAAATGCCGTAAAAGCTCGCAAGTCCCTACACCGCTCTCTGGAGACTCATCGTAAGTTTGCACATCGATTCGAAGAGATGCAAGAGCAGAGGTTAGATCGGAATGTATATGATGTGAAATGGCAGGTCGATGAATAGCAGGACATATTAATAGGACGTCTAGTATATGGCTCGTCAAGATAAATTCATCAAAAATCATGAAACAAGAAATCCCTACCTTTGATGCCGGCTTGCTCGATCCAAGCCAGTACATAGTCTACCATCGGTTTGTTGGCTACAGGTACCAAGGCTTTTGGACATGGCTCCGAGCCATAATTGCTTGTGAGCGGTACGAGCCTGAGACAATCTTTAGGAGCGCGTAACGAGTCAAAGAAATTTACATCATTTACTCATTCCCAAAGCCCGCAATAACTACAGCGAGAAATTCGCGCGAAACAGGTCCAGATGTTGTGACGCCTAAATCCATAGAGGAAAAAAAGGAATGCAAGCAGCAAGTCGGAAAATGACTGGATTTTTGTTTGGCTCCGAGGCTGTCGTTCCAACTGGATAAACAGCCGCCTGCCGAATTCGACTTTGCGATGAGTCGTCTTGCATCTTTCAAAGGTCCTTCAACTCCTACGTCGTCGCCTGTTCACCAAAGGCAAGCTAGCAGTGCACCCTCATCCCCTGCAAGGACTACTGAGTCTACATACCACCGCAAAGTTCGGACCTGGTTGCAAGAATTACAGGCGCTAGCAGAGACTTGGGACGATCTCGTTCTGATAGAAGGACTGAAGGCCGCGAAAAGCCTTGTGGACACTCGTACAGATCTAGAGTATGACTGAAATGCCAGGTTTGTTCGTTTCACGTATATACTCTCGTCTTTTAGCAATGCGATATCTCGTGCTCCGAATCGTCTTCCTCGTTCACATATCGTAGGTCCGAAACTGGAACTGACGGACAGACTAATCGCGGAGTTGGACAATGTCATCGTGAAACTAGTAAT
>RCHF01000064.1:0-67854 GCA_003987895.1 Neonothopanus nambi
GCTTCATGGCCTCCACAGCTCAAGTATGCCTACTGCTTCCTCACATATGAAGGTCTCACTGTCGTATTGCAGAGAATGGGTCGCGAAATGTTTGGGCCAAATGACAGATAGTAATCGAAAGGAAGCGCAAGACGAGTTAAGACAGGTAATTGCTGATGCTTTCGCCCAACACACTTTGTGGACAACAGACTGGGATGGCGTACAACTTCAAAGGTTCTTGTTTGCTAAGCGTTACTTATTCTGACACTTACTGTGCGGCCACTGTCCAGTCTTTTACCCAAGCCGGCACCTGGCCTAAACCTAAAGCGCAAATCGTGCGTTGCCCAATCTCTTCCGTTATTTCTGTCTCATGCTCTATTCACAGAAATGACGGCCCACAGGTCAGCAAGAAAGCTAAAAAGTCTATGAAGCAAGTCACTTCTGGCACCGCAACTCTCGATTTGAACGACCAAGCAGCCCTCAGCCGGCGGGCGGAACGTTTTCAACGGGAGCATGAAATCGAACGACAAAAGTCAAGAAATGGCGGTGCATCTCTCAAGGCGAATCATCACACTGCTCATCTATTTAACAACACACCGTCTCGCTCACAGTCGCCGTTTGGTAGCCCTGATGACCCCGAGGCAGATCCGGTATGTGTTTTGCTGCATGGTGATGGCGTGCCTGAGCTGCTTGCTGCTTGTGTTGTGTTAGAATGTCATCGATTGGGACCGGTTTACGATTGTCGGAACGTCGAGAGAGATATTCAAGGATTATCTAAGGTTGACAACAGTGCGTGCACGGTTCGTGGGATTTCAGAGTTTTGCTAGAACTCTTTTTTGCTTCTCAGGAACCCAAGCCAGAGACGATAAGACCATATCCTATACTGCAAGAGACTTTATTACAACTGAAAAAACGATGGAGAGAAAAATGCTCATACGCCTGGATATGTAATCAGTTCAAAAGTCTTCGTCAGGACCTTACAGTGCGTTTCATCCTTATCACGGTATTGGATGTCCAAGCTGGCGCTTCTATCACACTTTTCCTTTTGCATAGGTTCAACGAATCAAGAACGACTTTACAGTTCAAGTATATGAGATACATGCTCGCATGGCCCTTGAAAGTGTATGCACGTGTCTTACAGCGTTGACTTTCAACTGAAGATTGTTGTCGTAGAATGATATGGTGGAATACAATCAATGTCAAGCAACCTTGAGGACACTATATGAACTTGGAATTCCTGGCAAAGATACCGAGTTCGCCGCATATCGGATTCTAATGTTTTTACACGGTCGCAACAGAAGCGGTATTTTTCAGTCACTTACTATCAAAGTTTTCAACTGATTGGCTTTGTTCTGCCAGAATTAAATCTCTACGTAGGTCAACTAACGCCCAGGCAGAAAGCAGACCCGGCTGTTCGCCATGCGCTCAGTGTTCAACGGGCGCTTTCGATGGGCAACTATCATGCACTTTTCTTACTTTTTATGAATGCGCCAAATATGGGTGCCTATATTATGGACCATTTTATTGATCGTGAGAGGGTGAAGGCGTTGATGATTATAACCAAGGCGTAAGCGTCTGAATCTTTTCTCGTCTTATCATTCCAGTTTCACAGTGGTTTATCATCAGCTACCGGACGATATCTCTCTCATTTCTGCACAATGAGCTGGCATTTGACGACCTTGAAAGTACACGCAAATTCCTGGAAGACCACAAAGCAGCATGTTTCTCGAATCCTCGCAGTCCTGATCCAGAGAAGAATCTTGAATGTAAAGCTGCCTCGCCATTACTTGCACAGGTGTACGAGGAGAAGTATCGCAAGGTTGGGATAAGAGGCGCGATATGACATGATATCGTCATCTGTCTTGACCTCTCCTTCTGTTCTTCCTCTCATGAGCATGCTATTCGCATCTTCATCGCTATCCTCATATATTATTGCTCACTGCAAACATCCTATTCCTCAATACCATTGGACGCGTCGGGTTCTCTTAACCAGGTTTTTTTATAACATAGGCCATGGAGTCGACAATCCTCTGCGAACTCTTGACAAAAGTGCCGACTAAATTGGTCGTTATGTAGATATCTAGATATTGTATGATGGAGAGGCGATGGGTCCAGCAGCTGTACATGTTTTGCATACTATTTTTATAATTTCGATTCTGAGTGTGACACTGTGACACCACGTGATCTGTGTGACGCAACGCGAAATTCGAAGTCCGAAGCGAGTATTTAGTCACATTCGCGTGTACGGGCTCTGACGCGCTACTACCTTCACCTTGCCCTTTACAGTCCTTTCTTGCTCACCGTTAGCGATGTCGGGCCCCTTGACATCGTCCAAAGCTAATGTGCCTCGCACAAGGTATATCATCTTGTCCGCGTAAATCATCTGTTCTCAATCTCAGACATCCCCAACAGAGCAAAGCCAGAACCCGAACACCAGCCTGCAGCCAAAAAGCGAAAGCTTGACTCCTCGTCGCCATCAAAATCACAGAAAACTCAACAGCAGCCTTCGTTTGCTGATGTTTTAGAAAGATTGAAGGAGGAGAGTGGTGGTAAACGCGGTGCGTAGAATCGACGCGTCGTGAGCGTATAGAGTCGTCTGACAATGCCTATGCAGATGCTGAAGGAGGTGCCGATCAGTGGGCTCGTCCGGATCTACCACCAATTGACGAGAAGAAGGATAAACTTGGTGCGTGTCGATTTGTCTGTCGTTCGCGACGATGTCTGAATGTTTGGATAGTCTTTCAGCAGATTGACATTGACGAGTACACGGACGGACCAAATATGACTTTGAGAATGTACGGCATAACGGAGGTATGCTCACTGTGATCATTCTAGTTTTCTTCTCGACTCAAGGAAATGTGTAGACTGGCCACAGTGTGCTCGCACATGTTCAAGGCTTTCTGCCTTACTTTTACCTTGCGCAGCCTCGTGGGTTTGACGAAGAAGATATTGAACCCTTCCGTGACTATCTTAATGTGAGGCTTGATTATCTATAGGTATAATTATTGGCTCAACTATTCTTCAGAGTATGACCTTTGCAGGTGTGGTCAGGAAGATTGAGAGTGTTCACAGACGGAGTTTGTGGGGTTATCGAGGCGATGCCTGGAGTCCTTTCCTGAAGCTCACAATTTCAGACCCAAAAAATGTCCCAAAAGTTCGAGATGAGTATTCAACCAATTCCTCCTGTCTTTCTCTTGATTGACAAATTTCGTGGTGATTACGCCTCTTTGACAGGAGCGAGTGCAACTTCCGTGATCTTTTCAATACCAGGGGAGTGGGCGAACCTTACCCAACTTTCGAGAGTAACATTGCGTACACTCTTCGGTTCATGATCGACACCAAAGTCGTCGGTATGAACTGGATTGAAGTCCCTGCTGGCAAATATAAGATTCTAGAAGGAGAGAAGAAACGGTCGCACTGCCAGATCGAAATCAGCATGCAATGGGATGCGTTCATCTCTCACACCCCTGATGGTGAATGGTCTAAAATCGCACCACTCCGTATTCTCAGCTTTGATATCGAGTGCGCGGGACGGAAGGGTATTTTCCCCGAGGCCAATGTCGATCCCGTCATTCAGATCGCCAACATGGTGACACGCCAAGGGGAATCCCAGCCATTTATTAGGAATATATTCACACTCAACTCTTGCTCGCATATTGTGGGTTCGCAGGTTCTTTCGTTCGATGATGAGCAAGAGATGCTGGAGAAATGGAGGGATTTTGTTGAGGAGGTGGATCCGGACGTCGTCATCGGATATAACATTTCTGGGTTCGATTTCCCGTATCTAATGGACAGGGCCAAGGCTTTGGATTCCAAAAAGTTCCACTACTTGGGACGTTTGAAGGGTACAGTATTAGTTTACTCCTTGCCCACTTGTTTGATCTCAGTCTATTTTCTTGTCTGTAGGAATCCAGACAAAGACCAAAGACACCCATTTCTCGTCAAAAGCTTATGGCCAACGCGACTCGAAAGAGACTCCTCTCGACGGTAGACTGCAGCTAGATGTGTTGCAGTTCATGCAACGGGAGCATAAACTTCGAAGTTATACCCTGAACTCCGTCTGCGCGCAGTTCCTTGGCGAGCAAAAGGAGGATGTGCATCATTCGGTCATCACTGACCTGCAGAACGGGACCCCCGAATCGAGGCGTAGGCTGGCGGTGTACTGTTTGAAGGATGCTTATCTTCCGCAACGATTACTCGATAAGCTGATGTGCTTTGTCAATTACATTGAAATGGCGCGTGTCACTGGTGTACCCTTCAACTATCTTCTATCGAGAGGGCAGTCCATCAAGGTGTTGTCGCAATTATTTCGGAAGGCAAACGAAGAAGGATATGTCATTCCGGCTCTCAAGGGCGAAGGTTTGTTCTCATTCCGTTCTATTGTAGTCCGGTTTTTTACGGTTCATGTCAGGTACGGATGAACAATATGAAGGTGCAACCGTCATTGAGCCCCAGAAGGGTTACTATGATGTGCCGATCGCAACTCTCGATTTTAGCTCACTGTACCCATCTATCATGATGGCACACAATCTATGTTATACTACTCTTTTGGACAAGCATACCATAGATCGGCTTGGGCTGGAGAAAGACCGGGATTATATACAGACCCCGAACAACGGTGTGTATCACTTGTGTCTTCCCTTTCTCGCAATGAGTGACAGAATTACTTGTATTGTCTACAGATTACTTCGCCACTTCCAATAAGCGCAAAGGCCTACTACCTACGATCTTGGAAGATCTAATCTCGGCTCGGAAGCGCGCAAAGGCGGACTTGAAGAAGGAGACAGATTCGTTCAAACGTGCTGTGTTGGACGGTCGTCAGTTAGCTTTGAAAGTGAGTAACACTTCCCTGAGTATTCAAGAACTCCTGCCGAGCGCCCTTTTGCTTCAAATAGGTCAGTGCCAACTCTGTCTATGGGTTTACGGGTGCTACTATTGGAAAGCTTCCGTGTCTGGCTATCTCGTCCAGTGTCACTGCTTACGGTCGTCAGATGATCGAGAGAACTAAACAGGTTCGTGACTTGCTGTGATTTGGAAGATTCTCGTCCTCAATCTCCTCTTTAAATTACTTAGGAAGTTGAAGCTGAGTACAGTACAAAGAATGGCCATTCTCATGACGCGGAGGTCATTTACGGAGACACCGACTCTGTCATGGTACGGTTTGGTCCTAATGATCTTGCGAGGGTCATGCAACTTGGTAGGGGCTCTTCTGTGATGTCTGGCTATATCTCACTTTGAATGCTATAGGCAGCGAAGCAGCAGAATTCGTAACCTCCAAATTCATCAAGCCCATCAAACTTGAGTTTGAGAAGGTATACTACCCGTATTTGCTCATTAGCAAGAAACGATACGCCGGACTTTATTGGACACGGTTGGAGAAATTCGACAAGATGGACTCTAAAGGTATCGAGGTATGTTGTGCTCTGTCCTGTTATCCGCTCTATTCCCGGTTTCTCATAAGAGCTTTAGACTGTCCGACGAGACAATTGCCGTCTTGTGTCTACAGTTATAGAGACGTGCCTACATAAAATGCTGATTGATCGGGATGTGAGGGGTGCTGAAGAGTATGCGCTTATAGAACTTGCCGGTGCCATTTGCTGATAATTTCTCTTCTCAACGCAGTTATGTCAAGCAGACGATATCTGATCTCCTACAGAATAAGATCGATATGTCACAGCTGGTGATAACGAAAGCTTTGGCCAAGAGCGGTATGTCCAATGTACATTGCATGATTTCAAGCAACACTAACTTTTGTCTAGATTATGCTGCAAAGCAAGCACATGTTGAACTTGCAGAACGGATGAAACAGCGTGATGCTGGCTCTGCTCCTGCGTTGGGTGATCGTGTCGCATATGTCATCATCAAGGGAATCAAGGGTACGACTACTTCATTCTTCGTATGTCGGTGCTCGCTCAGAGATGTCGAAAGGTGCCGCCGCATATGAGAAATCTGAGGATCCCCTCTATGTCCTGGAAAACAACATTCCTGTCGACACCAGATACTACTTGGACAATCAGCTTGCGAAACCATTGATGAGAATATTCGAGCCCGTTCTTGGGGAGAAAGCATCAGCACTTTGTAAGTCAATCCGTTTGAAGCTTCGAGTTTAACTGAGATGTTTTATAGTGGCTGGTGACCACACCCGAACAATCCAGATCGCCACGCCCTCAGTAGGAGGTTTAATGAAGTTTGCTGTCAAGACTGTTACATGCCTCGGCTGCAAAACTCCTCTCCGAGCAAATAACAGCGTGAACAGTACGTTTGTTCATTGGATGTCTTTGTTTCTCAGGCTCTGATTGCATTAGAAAACGGCGCTGTTTGCAAAAATTGCCGACCACGAATGGGCGAGCTATATCAAAAGCAAGTATCTTCAGCTTCAGAGCTGCAAATGAGGTTTTCTCGGCTTTGGACACAATGTCAACGTTGTCAAGGATCTTTGCATCAGGTTCGTTGTTGCCCATGACTGATGGCGTGATCGATTCCTCACTCTTGCTTCAGGATGTTCTATGCACGAGCAAGGATTGCCCAATTTTCTATATGCGTAAAAAGGCACAGAAGGACGTCGAAGATGCCAATGCAGTCTTAGAGCGCTTTGGTGCAGAGTCATGGTAGTATTCTCCATGTGGACTTGCAGTATAGTGAGGATATTTCTGTATTGACATGTGCATGTATAAGTTATTACCGTTTTGTTTATTGCAACACCATGTATTTTTTCACACAATTTTAATTCACACTAGCGACTCGTCGCACTTAGGAAAGGATCGAAAGCAGATATTCGATTTCGTGAATCCTGGTGAATCGCATTTGTGAGAAGCTGGTTCATGGCTCTGAAGGTGAAAAGTCAGAATTACCCTACGAAGACCCAGACAAAGTAATTATACAGTACAGCCATTCTAACTTCTAGATGCGTCCATGTATTTCCATCTCCAATAGTTGTATGCCGTTCTTTATATTTGGAACATCTCTTTTAGTATCCGTATGGTATCAGCGGGACCATCAACTGAATGTCCTATGGTGCGAGGGTCGATGAAGATTTCGTAGTCGTTACCACCCTGTTACGGCAAATTACGATACAGACAATTAGTGGAAAACATAGGCAGCACATACTTTGTACGTCTTGTCACCAAAGAAGTGGATTTCTTCGAAGCCTTCGTTCTCCACGTGTCTCAATGCATATGTCTTGTCCCAACCTCGAGGGAAGATATCGAAAGAGATTTTACCTCC
The DNA here is from genome assembly GCA_003987895.1 of Neonothopanus nambi. Lineage (NCBI taxonomy): Eukaryota > Fungi > Basidiomycota > Agaricomycetes > Agaricales > Omphalotaceae > Neonothopanus > Neonothopanus nambi. Next base: position 7,204 of record RCHF01000064.1, read on the forward strand.
AATCGAGAACGTAAGATCGTAATCAGCAAATTTCTCTCGCAAGACCTTGACGAAGGCCTCGCGAACACCGTGCTCCTGAGAAATATAGGTCAGAAACAGTACAATAATTGTTAGAGGTGACTAACTTTGTCGTAGAGTTCGAATTCATGGCGTTCAGCAAGACTACATAGGAGACGGATGTGAAAGGAGTCACGCCGCAGCAATGAGGCACATACGTTGCGTTACGGCCGATGGGGCTCACATTGATCATCCCGTTGCGGAATTCAACAAACGTTCCACTGAGATGAAGGGTGATAAGAAATACAGTGCAGACAACCAACCTCATTCGTGGACCAACCGTTTGATTGGGATATCCAAATCCGCGACATAGTGCAAGATGAAGTTGACAAGTGGCTTGTACTTTTCTTCGCCTAGAAATTTGATGAACGACTGAGTAGCAAGAGGCTTGCCCATCTTGTAGGCAGTGAGTCCGTTCTCCGCGAAAGCAAAATCAAAATCTTCTATAGCTACATGAGGCGAGTACCTGTCAGAAACGAGTCCAGGACTTGACAGATCTCTCACCATTGCTTCCTTCCACAGACAACTGCTCGGATATTTTGACAAGATCAGAGCCTCCAACAAACCCGATGACGACCTTCTTTCTCAAATCCTTCAAGACCTTGATCATTTCCGCGGACGCGGGCTAAGATCATTCAGTTCAGGTTAGTCAGTGAGTCTTCAACAGGGCAGGTGGAACAGATACCTGACGAGCATGAGTGAGTGTTTCATCCACATCGAAAAGAACTAGTTTCTTGTAAGGTCTGTCTGCGAAAACTGAGGAAGCCATATTGCCACGTAAATAGTAGATCTGGTAGGTGTTATGGGCGCTAATTCGATTACACCGATTAGAATTATATGCCTTCCTTTTTGGGAAGTAGATCACGTGTCGGACGAATAGCCGGGTTTGGCGGCAATTTCTACAATTTCCGAGTCAAGTCAATCATCTCATCGCTCATTAGATATGTCTAATTATCATCTCTTCTCTCTTCCAGTAGAACTTATTCAGACACTTAATCCTCGAAATCTTATCAACGAGAGCTCGACGACACCGTCTAAACCTCCATCTCCAGAACCTGTTGTCCCATCTTCCACATCTGGCTCTCGAGCATGCAATATTTGCTTAGGAGTAATCTTTGTCGACGTCGAACAGCAGCGCACCCACTTCAGATCAGATTGGCATCGATACAATGTCAAGAACCGACTAAATGGTGGTCAACCAGTCACTGAAGTTGATTTTAACCAACTGATTGATAGTATGCTCCGAAATATGGCACTGTGCTCCTGACACTCATCCTCCGTTAGATCTTGAGGAGTCCATCTCAGGCTCGGAATCTTCAGATGACGATTCATCTGGTGACTCTGATGCAGTGGACGTTCTCGTCAACAAACAGACACGACGAGACAAGTCTGCATCCCCAACCCCTGACACAAAACGTCTACCTCGGACTGCTCTCACATGGTTCCATTCACCACCTTCGACACAAATTGGAGTCTACAGAATTCTATTTCCAGCCCACACCCCAGAGATGTCTTATTTACAGGCTCTCAGGGACATGCAGACGCCGGTGCAAGGCGGGAGGAAGTGGGCTATGTTCATGGTGGCTGGCGGTCACTTTGCAGGAGCGGTAGTTCGTGTCAGTAAACCAGCAGAGCAAGAGGAGGAAGTACAGACGACGAAGAAACCCAAGAAACCCAAACCTGACACCGAAGTTTTAAAGCACAAGACCTTCCATCGATATACCAGTGAGTAGTGCTTTGCCGTAAGGATGTCGTTATCATGACTATTCTTTAAGCACGTAGAAAGCAGGGTGGCTCTCAATCTCTGAACGATAATGCGAAGGGAAAAGCGACCAGTGCCGGTGCTCTTTTACGACGTTATGGCGAGCAAGCGCTAACAGATGTACGTGCTACATCCTACCCATGTTACTTTGTGCTCATTGACAATATTCAGGACATCCGAAATCTTATTCAAGACTGGGCCGAAGAAATCAACGAATGTGAATTGATTTTCATACGAGCTAGCGGCTCCAATCGAAAAATCTTCCTGGACTATGATGGCTCCGTCATGTCGAAAGGTGATGAAAGATTGCGGACCTTTCCATTCCCAACTCGACGACCTGTGAGTACGACTTTGCTGATCCTACGAGTCGTTTTACTTATACCCTTCCAGACTCAATCCGAGCTCAGTCGGTGCCTTCTTGAACTAACAAAGGTGAAAGTGTCTCATCTTACCGAAGACGCTCTTCGTGCCCAAGACGAAGCCTATCTCGCTTCCCTGCCTAAACCAAAACCTGTTCCATCGATAGCTACCAACGTGCCCCAAGAACCACAAAAGCCAAAGCCGATAAAACTCAGTAAGGAAGAGGAGATATTTCGGGAGAAATGGGCTCGTCTTCTTGATATGGTCAGTAAAGGCAGGCTAGAACCTCTGAAATCTTTTTGGGAGCGCGAAGGCAGTAGCCTTGGCGGTATCGACGCTCGTATACCCGAATGGACGGGGGAGAAGCATGCAGTGACTTTACTGCAACTATCCGCTTATTCTGGTCATGAGGAAGTGACACAATGGCTATTGGAGGACATGCATGCAGACCCTACAGTCACCGTGCCACAAACCAAAGCTGGGAAGGAGGATGAGGAGAGTGGAAATGTATCTGACAACGCATCGAATGACCTCCAAGTCCAGCCTCAAAAGGTCTCACAACAGACGGCGTACGACCTTTCAAAAACTCGGGGAGTGCGCGACATTTTCCGCCGATGTGCTGGTGCTCATCCGGACTGGTGGGACTGGCTTGGTGCTGCTCGTGTACCGAGCGTGTTGAGCAAGGAAATGGAAGAGGAACGAGATGAGAAGAAGAAAGCTCGGCGGAAAGGTTTGAAAGATCGTGTAAAGGAGCGTGAGGCAAGGGAGAAAGAGAAGGAAAAAGACAAGCCTGAGCCTCAAGTAGAAGAAGTCAAAGCATTCACTTCAGCGCCGTCCACGGGCCCCAGAAAGCTAGGCGGCAGCGCAGGCGACGTAGAAGGCATAGCAGGACTCACTCCGGAGATGAGGGCCAAGATTGAGAGAGAAAGACGAGCTCGGGCAGCAGAAGCTAGGCTCAAGGGTCTTGGGGCTCGCTGATGCTGATTGCATATTGTAGTAGTAATAATGATTATTACGATATCATATTACGATATCTGATTGATGAGTCATCGTATATAGCTTGTCACATCAGGTGAGCGTGACCACCCCTTTTCCGTTCAACCACCCTGGTGGTTCCTCAAGGCCTCAGTTCTGCTCCTAAGAGCCCGATCAGACAGGCGCAAATTTTTCTGAAAACACAAATCTCAGGCTCTTGCAGACACTTGAAACGTCCTTCAATGTTGTGCGTGTAATGTCTGCATTGGCTGCCACCCTCACAGTGGACTCCTTTGCTGAGATTGCGAAAACAACACTGAAGCCGATCCGGTGTGAATCGACAATGCCTGAGGTTTGCACAGTCATTCTCTCCTGCTGGGAAGCATTGCGACTGGTGAGTGTCAGGTGAGGCAGAGGCTTAACATTTTATTCCCTTGATTCAGTGTATTGTCATCTGTTTATGAGGCCCAGATCTGACTGAACCTCTTTCCTATTCATTATTTAGCATTATCTGAAAGTGCACTGTGCACCCACAAGGGAAAATAGGGAGGTAAGCATCTGCACCTCACTTTCTATATGCCCAGTTCCATGTTAATATTTTTAGGGCCCAATGGAATATAGGTGCACACTTGCACGCTGCAACGCACCACTTCATAATTCCCGAGAGTCTCTGGAGCAACACATCAATTTGTCTCATATGAGTCGTGTACCGCTCCCGTGTCCTTTTCGACAATGCGCTTCTGCCAACCCTCACAGATCTCAAACTTTTTTGATAGATCATTTGCAAGCTCTTCACCCAGACTGTCAGGGAAGGACCGTTGTGTCACTTCATGAAGAGTTTTCGCCTTCATGGACACCCTCTTGTCTACCTCCTCTCCTCCCACCTCCACCATTGCCTCATCATCATGATCCTGCAGGTGTTCTTGTCACAGTTACGCTACCTCCACGTCAAATATTCTTATCACCAGCTCCAGCACATCATCTGTCTCGCGCCAGTACTCTCCCTCCCGAAAATTCACAATCACCACGTAAATCTCGAATACCTCGTCAAATCACTTCAGAGAGCTTGATTGACTCCGACGAGGAAGAGATCATTTTTGATGACCTCACGAATGCATCAAAATCAAACCAGGACCAGGACCAGGACTTTGTGGTATGGCACCGTCCTGAGATGTTGAACAAGGACGTTTCGAGGGCTGTTCACTTAAACGATCATTCCAATTGTTCCGAGCCACCGGTGTCAATATTATATGATGTTTTCAGCAAGAAGTTTGATGAACTGCTGAAAAGCGGAGTGGTAGCAAGTGAATCGGGATAACACCATTTCTGCTAACATGATGATGTTTGGAGCTCGTTGCAGAACCTTGTGGCGTCGATGACCATGTACCTCGGCGCTGTCGTATCCATGCTTTACCAGCGCAAACGACATTCTCGCACGCCCTGAGAATGTGAATAGCGCTGTTGTCGGCCTCAGGCTTGCAAGGTACATCCTGCCATAGGTTTAATGGCCGTTGGCCATATACGTTGCACTTTACAGCGGAGTTTCTTCTTGGTGATGTCTGTCTTGTAGCTACGATGAATTTCGTGGATATTTCGCTTCCAGAATCTATGTACACAAATCATCTTGGAATAGTCATAGCATCTATCTCAATCTAGATTGTTATTGGGTTTTGCTTTCTCTTCAGCTAGAGACATCGTTCAACCTGAAGCCGTGGAGGTATTTATGTGTCATTCCAAGCATTCAGATGGAGGAGGAAAACTTGAAGTTCGGGTGAGCAGGCAAATACCAGCTTCACTGTACGTTCCACAGGTGTAGGATCGGAATACTAGGCCATGCATAAGTTGAAGGAGATCTACTGCCAACACAATCGTTACGAAGAAATCAGTTTTGGCGCGTAGCTAAAAGTAATGGTCAGTGGGTGACCAGCCATTGATAAAGACAAACATACTCTAATCTGCAGCGTGAAAAGTCGGTGAATGGCTGAGAGGCAGACTCAGGAATATGTATTGCTGAATACATGAAAGGGAGAAATAGAACGAGTGAATTCAGAGCAAATTGCTGAGCAGTGAGACTGGAGTCTGGGCGGGCCGCCCCAAAAGAAGCGAATTCCAATGTCTTTCCGCGATGCAAGCGTCGTTATCGTCGAAACCGCTAGGACTGCCATTCGAGCTGGTCTTGGTCTTCACGAGCTCCTGAAGACTCCTTCTACAGTCAGTAATGTACTTCTTAACCGTCGTATTGGCCTCAAAGATCTTCCAGGTTGTCCAAGCACGCGTGGGTCTACGGAGGAACGCGTCGGCCAGCGATGTCCCTAACGCGTCAGTGACCGATTATCTTGTTGGAACCCAGCTAGATGAGGCACTAGCAGCTGGCCAAGACATTGCTATCTCATGGCCTTTCGCGGATGGAAATGTGCGAGACTGGACACAAGCAGAGGCCATCTGGTACGAGTTGGCCCATCCCTTGATGCCTATTTTCTAACGTGAGCTTGTAGGAAATACGTTCTATTCAATCAACTAGGGCGTCGTCGTGCTCAAAATGAATCACCCGTGCTCCTTTCCATCGCTCCAGGACTTTCTCGAGACTCGTACGAAAGGATATGTCAGATGTTTTTTGAACGTTTCAATGTTGCTGGTTTTGGCATTCTTGAGCGTCCTATGGCCCAGATATACGCGACAACTGGGCTCAGTGGAGTTGTGGTTGACATTGACTATGATAAAACCGACATCACTCCCATATACGACGGATTCATCCTACACCAAGGCTACACGTCCATCCCCCTTGGTATTCGCGACTGTCAGGACTACCTTGCCCACCTTCTTCGATCCAATCAATCCGTAATGTCCGCAATCTCCCCTCCTGAGGCTCCCCTCGAGCCAGAGGTCCTACAAGAGACCTTGGTAGCCCTGGTCAAGCAAATATGGGAAGAGGGTCATGTCAAAGTTCCCTCTGACGGAGAAACTGCGGTTGTGGACGATGAGGGTATTACTGACATCGCTGCTATTGTTGTTGCGGGAAAGGAGAAAGCTGTCATTGAGAGCGGGATGAAGAAGAAGGCCACTGCCAAAGCTTCTGCGGCGGAGCAGGCGCGCGCTCGAGAGATTGAAGCACTTGACTTGATTACGATTCAATTTCGAGGACACTCGCTCACGCTAGGAAAGGAAAGGCATCGGCTCTGCGAGCCTTTGTTCGAGCCTAGCCTATTAAACCAGCTAGAGAATCGTGCTGGTGTAGTGCAAGAACATCCATCAATATCCATTCAAGATGCTGTGGGTCATGCTGTTCGCCAGGCTGACGTTGACCAGCGACAGTACGTCTGGCAAGGTCTGCTCGTCACAGGGGATCTCACTCAACACGTCAAGGGTATTCATTTTTTATACGTTCCTGTAATCCTTGCACTCATTTTGTTATAGGTATTGCCATTGCGTTGCAATCCCGGCTGTCACCTTTTATCGTACAACCTGATCTCCAAACAGATGTACAACCTCGATCCGTTCGTCTACTCAACGTGCCGGAATATTACCCAGAGTATCGGGACACTGGCGAAGGATTTGCCGCCTTCTTGGGTACCAGCATTGTGGCCAAGGTTCTTGCTCTACCTTCGTTGTCATGAATGTGGACTAACCCTAGCACTTACCTGTCTAGCTTACATTCAGTGACTCGCAAGGAAAAAACTTTGTATCCAAGTCGGATTACAGTCAAAAAGGCCCACACTCCATAGTAGAGATGTCACCTGCGCTCTTGTAATTATATCTTGTAGAACACGTACTCGCTTATTTATTCATTAGGATGAAGCCTATACATTTCCAGCGATAACGAATATGTACTATCTATCAAGTTATCACTGAAAGCTCGAGCCTCTCTGCATTCTCTGTCGCTGATTCTGGCATTTGCATTTCGTCCATCTTGATGGATTCACCAACTGCGTCCGAGTTACCTTCTACGGCGTTGGAACGCGTCGCTCGGTTACGCAAACCGAAACGCTTCCTCAGCGCACTCTGGAAGGGTGTCTCCAGAAGCCCTTCATCGATGACTTCTAAAGGAAGTCCCTTGGTTTCCGGCTGGAACATGAAGCACATAGCTACACCCAGAAATGAGCACGCGCCGAATAGGAAGTATGGACCTGAAGAAGTTCGTGAAAGAAATATAGGTGTCATGAAGGCGACGACACAGTTCACTCCCTATTCTTTGTAAGTAGCCATACCTCAGCAAAAGAGAAAATCTAATATGGAGCCCACCCAATTGACACACTGTCCAAGGGCTGCCACGGGTGCACGCATTTTAGAAGGTGGTACTTCGGTGCAGACAATTCTGGCAACGATTGCCCAACTTGTGACGTATCCTGCAACAAAGCTTCATCCCCAGCAGAATTGCCGAATGATCAAACACCACTGAATAGTCTCACTTACACGTAAATGAGAACGATGATAGCTCTCCCTCCCGCAAACGTTTCGCTTGCATGGCTGAAATGTTGTAGTATCGTCAGTTTCTGCGGTGAGCAGAGCAATTGAGATCACACGCACCTTGCATACAATATACCAATCAAGAGCATAGCTCCACCAATGACCATACCACCGCCGATCATTTGAGCGCGTCGAGACCCTAATCATGGAAATATTGACTATGGAGAGACTTAAACACCTGTGAAAACTTACATCTATCTTGGAACCATTGGGATCCACATGTCAGCACCACCATCAGTATACCAGAGACTCCGGAGGCTAAAAATGATGCTGTACTGGACGATAGACCAGCCCTAGAAAATAGAGTCGGTGCATACTACATGAAGGCGATGAGCATGAGATTCATTATGATATGAATAGACGACCCACATAAAGCACGGCATCAATTCCAGATAACTACTTGCCCCTTGGTTAGTCATTGGTCTTTAGAATGTAAGCATGCAGAAAACTGACCTGCTGTATACCCATGATGAACAGACAAAAAGAAGTTCTTCCTCTCGCATCTTTCGCCCACAGGTCTTTCGCTTGGTCCCAGAGACGTCGAGGGGACGAGATGGGCGTCACGGAATCGCTGGGCTCATCCTTCTTGGCTTCTTCTACTTGCATACCTAATCTTTCGCGAGCTTTCTCAGCCTCTTGGTGTCTTCCGACGTGATGGAGCCACCGAGGCGAGTGTGGGAAGAACGCCGTCCCCACAGCAAGTGTGACAGCTACGCAGGCTTGTGAGGCAAGAGGGAAACGCCAGGAGAAGCTGCCGGAATGTCTAACTGTGCCATAGCAAGTGAAGTAACCTGAGTGTAGTACAATCAACTAGTGAACACCAGTGAATGTTTAACGCGTACCTATCATGGTCCCAAGCGTATTGAATAACTGCATGAACGTGCCCAGTCGTCCTCTCGCGTGTGGAGGCGATATTTCAGTGACATAGACCATTATGCTGGATATGAAGAGACCTTCGCCGACACCAGTAATGCAACGACCGACGAAAAAGCTGGGGCAGATGCATTGCAGAACAAGCGATAGCACATCCTGCAGCAAAGATTGTACTCCCAACGACAATCATGTACGTACGCGAGAATCGGTCAGACAAAGGCCCAGCGAAGAAGGAAGTAAATGAAGCTGCTATCAAGATCGAGCAGACCAGAATGCCTTGCACTGCAGGAGATAAGACACCGAAACGAGCTTCAAACTGGGGCATCACAGTTATGGGACCTATACTATGGGCATAGACAACCTAAGTTGGGCACTACTCGTCAACATAGAGGCACAGATATCAAACTAACCTTCCAGTATCAAAACCCCAGAGGAAGCCACCCAGCGAGGTGAACAGGGTACACCAAACATATGTAGGCCATCGCTTTCTGGGTATCTGATGCAGCAACCGAGCTCGGAGGCTTGAGAAACGACTCAAAGGCAGAATATTACCACTGGGCGCTGCCTGAAGTTCCATCTTGAAGCAAGTCAACTTGACCCTGGGAGCCGGTATTCACATTGGCGCCGCGCGTGCCGTACATACATACATTCTCGACGTATGTAATTTTCAAAGACTCAAATTCAGGGATTGATACATGCAGCGGCATTCTTGAATAAAGACAGCCCTCAGCCTTCTTCAGCTCAACTCAGTGCTGGTCAAGTCAGAAACAGATTTTCCTCGGCAGGTAAGACAGCATCAGTGTATCGCTGGGGAAGTACCAGATGCACTATCTGATACATGTAGCTAACATAGTAGTATCACATATGCATGGATTTTAAGTGCATAGCCGACATATGGCAAAAGCCCACATCCACAGACCCTGTTTAAGCGTTGCTCTCAGCGAAATTGAGCAGATCAGAGTCACCCTGGTCAGTAACGGTCATGACACTGTGACAAGACGTAAGATATAAGCCGCTGAAGGGAAACATCAACTAGTGCACGTACCCGACACGGAAAAGCTTTCCAGCAGCAGTACCCAGTGCGACGTTGGTGCCAGCAAAGTGGTGCACCTGCGTTTTTGAGAGCATGGCATAGTACTCAAGCTCAGACTTTCGGAGGGGTGGGCAGTTGCCAGCGATCAGGACAAGCTTAGCTGTAAAGACATCACATTCACGTCAGTTCAAGGGACCTTCTCAGCCTCACGCTCCAGCCCCCGGAGAGACAAGTGCTGGAGAACGCACCTTTTCCATTTCGCATTTGCTTGAGAGCAGACTTGTAACCAAGGGAGTATTTTCCCGACTTGACAACAAGGGCAAGTCTAGCAGTGATAGACTCGGTAGATTTGGAGGTCTTGGACTTCTTGGTGGGTGCCATTGGGTTTGTCGGTTGTCGTTCAACTTGTCGGGGTTGTCGTCTTGATTTGGAAAGCACTCGAAAGTTTTGTCCTGTACAGCTTGACAAATAAGGTTTGAGCTCCGCTTCAACTGATAAGATTAGATTATTCCCGGCTTTGGCCGTGACGCATCGCGTAAGTGACGGTCACGTGCATTCCTACACTTTTGTTGAAGACGACCATGGCGCGCGCAGCTGACAAGACCCAACCGCTGTACGACGACGATTCTGATCCAGATACTGAGCCGGATACACCTAAACCACACAAGACCAGTGCTCGCAGACGTATCAGCGAGGCTTATGTTCCGGACCATGACGCTAGCTTCGTTTCAGATTCAGGGGTCAGAGGTGCACATAAACCAGTAGACATCAACGACGATGCAGCAGAGAAGCGGAGGCGGCGCAAGAGCACCAAGATTGCTGTTACAGAGAGCGTGCAGGCGATAAACGACGGACAGGATCAAGCTGATACGTCGAGGACAGCCAAGCAGAAACAGCAGTTGACTACCGTCGCTCCTCCATCTGGGCCAGACGAGCCGTTGGATATCTTGAGCACCAAATACGAAGAGTGGATGAAAATAGCAACGGACAATGTACGTCACGACTCAGCTTTGCCTGCACAGCACTAGCTAACTGTCCTTAGAAAATCACGGTCGTGAATACATGGAATTTCGCTCTCATCGACTATTTCCATGAAATGTCCTTGCTACGCAATACAGATGACAACTCCATCAACTTTCAGCGCGCTTCTCATACATTAGATGGCTGTGTCAAAATTTGGACTAGCCGTGTTGACAGTGTTGGTACTGAGACAGCCAAACTTGCTAGTAACCTGGCGTCTGGTGGCACTGCTGATGATGACGATGAGGCTGGGTCTGATGATCCTGACGGAGAGCAGGTCAAGGAGAAGAAGAAGCGGAATCATCGCACTGGCGCTACCCTCGCGAAGGATCCTTCTCAGCTCAGAATCAAGAAGTTGGATTTAGAGTTTAGTGTTGACCCCTTGTTTCGAAAGACCTGCGCGGACTTTGATGAGGGTGGTGCACAGGGCCTGTTGATGAACCATCTTAGCCTCGGAGTTGGTCAAGACGGAAGTCTAAGGGTTGTCTTTGATGCAAGCGATTCCGTTAGTAAAGTCGACGAGGAGGAAGACATCCAGGAACCAGAAGACCTCATTGACCTTAGTCAATTACGATGTATGTTCTATTCATTTTTGTCTGATTCACTGCTCACGCGTGCAATGTTTTTTTTTTGCAGCTGAGTTTCTCCCTGACATCAGCGTTCTAGACGACAAAGCCATCTCTCATTCCCTTGCAGACTTTTCGTTCTCCAAGAACGCCTTCTCAAACGATGACACCTTCTTCCAGGACAACACACAACAAGAGGATGACGATGACGATGATTTCGGCCCGAACGTCCCCATGGACAATGAAGCTGAAGCTCCTCCTGTAGAAGACTTTTTCGTTGGCGACGATGCCGTCGCTGATGACTACGGTGGTGGCGACATGATGGGAGGTGATGATTACGGTGATAACAATTCTAATGGGTCTGTCGGCCCTACAGATGACGGCCAAGATAGACAGTCGGGTTCTTTCGTTCCTTTTGATCCCCGTCAGATGCCTAATCAGCGAGATCTCGTATTGGCTATGAACGAAGATGGAGAAGAAGCGATGGACTACTTTGATAAAGCTTTTCTCAAAAACTGGGCCGGACCAGAGCACTGGAAGATGAGGAAAGTCATACGAAGACGTGAGCTATATTCTATCATTCATTTTGTTCCGCCTCGCATTAACTATTTCTGCGAAATCTACAGCGGAAGCCGATCCTGCTGCGAAGACGGCCAAGCCACGTAAAGAAAAAAAGGAGCCAAATAAGATTGACTTCCTCACACCGGCTGATAAAGGCTGGAAAGAAATTTCGCAAGAGCTATTTGCTCCGCCTGGGAAAGGCGCCTCTATCAACTTGCCCGGTACGAGTGCCACAGCGAAAAAACGCAAGACTAGAGACGAAAAGAAGAGGGACGATCATTGTCTCCCTGATGATATGCACTTCTCCAAAAAGCAGCTTATCACACTGTTTTTGAAACCTAAATTTTCTGTGCGTCGCCCCAAGATTGTCTCGTATAGCCTGTACTGACCTTCAAGAAGCTCCAGATGCGTGGTCGAAGAGTGCCGAATCCCACCAACGATGGTGATATAGACGAGAATTTCTGGGCTCAAGCTGCTGCTGAACAAACTGCTGGACGGAACAGGGACGAAGACCTTGATGAAAGTAAGGCTATCAATGGATTTGTACCCATAAGGAACTATTTGCGCTAATTACTGAGGTTGTCTAGCAGCGGAGGGTGGCGCTATACCCTTCAATACGCAATTCTTCCACGACGATTACGATGACGGACCTGGCTTCGACGACCCCTATGATGGTGATGGAGGAGATGGAGCGCCAATTGACCCAGACGAGCAGGATCTTCTTGCTGGTACGCAAGGCCCAACACGACGAGTGAAGGTCGAACGTATCAAGTATACAAAACGAGCAAAGAGAGTGGATGTTCGAAAACTCAAGGAGAATATCTGGAAAGGGCTCGATATTGTTGTACCTCCACCGAAGAAATCCGATGATGATGAGATGGTTGGTCATATGTTTTTTTGGTGTTATTTTAAGTTGCTGATAATCATGATCGTAACAGGACGTTGATGAAAATGTTCCGCCTGCAACAGACCCTTCTGAGGCACGACCGTTTACATCTGTTATATCAAATCTCCAGCAATCGTACCCTCGAGACAAAATGCAAGATATCAGCACGAGTTTCTGCTTCATCTGTCTCTTGCATCTTGCCAACGAGCAAGGCTTGAAACTGGAGAGCGATGCGGTGAAGTCATCGGACAGCGACGGCATGCATGAGACTAAGATTGGTAACATCTGGGATTTGAAGGTAACGAGAGTTCTTCCAAATACAGTTTTTATGTTCATGCTGATGGCCGTGTAGGTGTATCGAGATCCAGAAGCCACGCGGATTGCATGATCCTCTTTCATTCCCACATTTCCTTTGTTCTTCTCTTCTACCTTGTCCACAAGATCTCGTTGTGTTTTCTTTCTGTATCTAAGTCTATCATCGTCTCATTATATTACATGCGCTTGGTCGCTGTTGCTCACCAGCTAGACACTATTGTCTCACATCATGCGGTTCTATTTCTGTCTTCTATCATATATCACGGCAGTTCATGGACAAGCCTTGTTGTATTACTTCAGCACTTTGTCTTTACACTTTAAATTTCATCTTATTTAGTGTAGAATTTCGCTTAAAAATCTGGTACCATTTCTTATTCTTCCTCTATACTCTGATGTGGCCATGGAGTGTATACCTTTGAACAGCTTGGGTGGCGCGTTATCTAGCTCGCAACGATTGCCTCATTCGCATTCGCCTCTAATGGAGCACACAATCCTCTTCGCTACAAAGTTTCCCATAAATCCTCGAAAATTCTCTCTCCGGGTTCTTTTTGCCTCATCGCTGCGCAAGCAAATCACCGCAGTCCGCTGTTTCATTCTCCTACTTCATATCCCCTTCAGCATGGCGAATGGCAAGGACTACTCAGTATCTTAGTAAGTACTTATGCATCAGGTCATTGACTGTTTTCTTGAAGGGGGTCATCCACTCGTCACATCTCCCAGCCTCTTCGAACCTGAAATTGTCTTCCAGCTTCTAAAGCTCGATCAACGGCTTTTCGTTACCGATCGAGGGTCTCGAGGCAACCACAAGTGCTGCTGACATTATTACCCCACTTCACCCCATACTTCGACATTCTCACCTCACCACATGCACACACTCAGGCTCAGGGCAGATTGACGGGTGGTCTGCGCTTAGTATATGATTCACTTGGAGGACTCGAGCCAATGGAAGGCTGCCATTTCTCGCAATCTCCGTCCTCGCTTTCAGGCTCCTAGGAGCGCTGGGACACTGCCGAGCTTAAGCTTAAGTTGTCTGAGGTCTCGTCTCATGCATCATCTCGTGCGGAGGCCGGCTGCTGTTATCTGCCCGGCGTTCTCGTTCGACTAAAAAGCGCCAGTCTTATACAGCAGCGCTGTTGAATAGGTTCTCCCCACAGTCACAAATGAGCTGTTGACGATCGTAGAAAATGGGCGTCTCGTGCCGAGATTGAGTTCCACAGGTGACCCCACCAGAAGGCGCCAGCATGGAGATGACAATAGCGCTGAATTTACCGTCGTAAATAGCTAGCCCACAAACACCCTGCAAAGGATGAGCACATACTTACTGTCCGAAGGTTTCGCTCCTCCAGTGGGGCTTTAGCATACAATTCTTCAAGTAATTGAATTCAAAGGCGGTAAGTAACTGCTCAGAGTAGTACTGAAGCCTTGCAAACCGTGCCTCGTAGAAACATGATGGCAGTCAAACTGTGACTTTTGTCTACAAAAAGGTAGATGCAAATGGTGAATGTTGTAAGGTTTGAGGACTCATGGAAGTATGATGAGTGATGGATGATCAAACGAGATCGCATATTCCACGTGGAAACAAGTCTCCGTAATCCCCGCATACACGTTCCTAATTTCCTAAGAAAATAAACGGAGGCTGTTGAGTCTGGAAATTGAATGGAACGGAATTTTCTGGACCACCGACATTGCGGTGATTTCCTCTTTCCGGAATAGACCCAACGTGTGCACCGCCGGTACTTAGTCTTCTACGTCACTGTCGGTAATTTCACGACGACGCTGCTAGTGCAGACGAATCTTTTCTCAAATCTCGGTTTTTCTCAATCCGGTCCTGGCTGGTAAGTATCAGCGGCGCAGCGCCCCCCCTTTTTACGTCCATTCCTTTACATACTCTTTTGTTTTGCACGAGTCTGCTGCATATGGTCCCTACTGCCTCATGCAGACCTCGGAAGCATGTCTTCGGTCACTCCAGGCTCGTCTATCATGAGCTTTATCCTTATTCGTTATGTTCAAACTATTCGGGCGCCAGGTGCGCGAATTCTCGCAACAGGTGTCGTCGCTATCTGTCTGCTCCCGTTAGCTGAGAATAAAAAATACTGCCATCTTGGGTGCCCCCTTCCTGCTGCGTCCTGAAACCTGCGTGACTGAGTAAAAGTGCGGTAAAGGAACGGTAAGCACCCGCGATTAGCACGCTTTGGCAAACTCTAAGCTCTCATGCCTAGGCTTCGATGACAAGACTCGCACTCGCGAGATTCGCGGAACGGATGCTTTCAGGTAGCCACCATACGTACTGGTCGGTACTCCTGGTTTTCAGCTTCTGAGACACGCGCCCCGCGGTCGTATGTACTTGTGCAACGATTCGTGTCTTCCTATTTTACACAGCTAATGAATGTTACACGGAATTTTTGATTATTCGCGGCACATAAGTATAGTAAACCATGTACACCAGTCTAGCGTCATTAACCAAAACAGAAAGGTACTAGCTAAAATACAATGGCTTGGTTTGGAACACAAATTTCAACGGTACAACAAAAGGCATTATGGGTATTAAATAGGAGGGGGAGGAAATCAAACAGAAGATACAAAGGTACAGTACTTGAAATAAAGAACAGTGTATGATAGTAGAACGGTGTCATCTACAGAATAGGAATTGCAACTTATCAAACGAACGGAACGTGTGCATGGCACTTGTTTATAAAGATGGTTGCTTTGCGGGCAGAGGTCGGCTCAGTCTCAACTGAGGTTGCCAGGACCCCATAGAGACATGGTGGATGCTAACCAGGATGAGATCTTCCAACCGAATGTGGTCTGATCCAGAGCCAGTACCAACACGCCATCTGCCATCAGAGTCATCCTCCAGAGGATGATTTTGACGTTCCTGAAACAAGATTAGTTAGTTCATATGCAACCCGTTCACGAGCGGCTGAAACGACAACATACAGATATGAATCTCTGAACACATTTAGCAACGTTCTTTGCCAGCTTGGCCCTGGTGATTGGACCAGGTGGACTACGAAAATCCTTTGTAGGTATCTGACGGCTCCACTGCCGATATCCAGGCCACTGAAAAATCCCACATACGGTCAGAGTGCGAGTAAACGGCAAAACAAGGATGACATACCTCCAAGCGAATAGATACGCTGGGCCCGCGTCCCTCGAACACGGTTTCCTCGCGCTGCGAAAGCCGTTTCACCCGCGAATGCAGAGCATCCGAAAGCGAAATGCCGCATTCACGCGGGTTCTCTGCCCAGAAGTAAATGGGGGCGTCCAACTCCACTTCCTCGACATATCGGCGCCGATCGCTGTTTGTATGTGGTTTGTACATGGTCTGTGGTATGAAGGGTCCAGCCATCGGCGAAAAGGGCAGAGAAAGAGCATCCTTGAAGAATTGCAGCTGCTCACGGTGCGTATATAGCTGCCTGGCTTGAGGCTGGCGACAAGATCATCGTAAGAGAAAAAAAACAGCATAGAGCCGCTAAGGAGAAATTACGTACCTGCTGTTGAGACAGTAGCAATGAAGGCTCTCTTTCTCCGTCAGATGAAGGGGAAAACGGTGTAGTAGGCGGTGTTACATGTGGCGAAAGTTGAGAGGTTCCACTGTAAGGAGAAAGCTGCACAGTTCCGCCATAAGGCGAGAGCATTAGTTCTATAGAACCGGGAGTTGAGCCATGCGTGCTGGAAGCAGTTGTATACGTCTGCGGCGTGTGGTATTGGTCATGACTCGGTAATTCCGTGGAGTAGCTCGCCGGTGCAAAAGAAGAGGGGAAGGCTTGAGAATTGCCGATAGCAGGAGGACTGGGAGGGAGGGAGGTCCAATTTGAAGACTGATTCGAGGGGTACGGAGAGTACGAGGTGGATGGATAGGAAGTAGACGGAGGATAAATAGATCCGTGCGACTCAGGGCCCACAACACGAGTGCTCGAAGAGTACGGGATAGACCAAGCAGGGTTGGGATTATATGTATACTGACTGGTGTAACCCCCCGAATGTTCGGAAGTTCCTATTAAGTCCTGCCTATGGACTGGATAGTTGAATGTATCGGGCTAGAGACACGAGTCAGCCTTTAAATGAAAAATTGGACATGATTATGAGGAAATAAACTTGCATAGCTGCTGTATCCAGACATATCGCGATGGGTAGAGGATGACGAAGGCAGATGCTCAGAGCTGCTGTAGTTGGGTTGCTCGGAGGAGGGTGCTGTAGGCTCTTCAGAAGGGTCAGAGCTGTTATCAAGGGTGAGTCAGGTAAACCATCCCGGATATATAAGACGGACGTGCACTCACCGCTTTGAATCCATACTTTAAGGAATTTCGAGTTGGAAACTTCCTGGGCAAGGGGTGAATCTTATAGTGTCTTCACAGCCATGCTTTCTTTAACTTTTCATGTCGGTCGCGTGCCGCCGGAGTTTGGCGGGCGTGGGCATCAAAATCCTAGGAAAGCTGTGGAGTGTTTATTTAAACGCCAGAAATGATTTTATGTGATAAACTGAAGTCCGTCATACCGAATCTGGTGGGGGGAGTTGGATCCGTTAGCAGGGCGATAGATGTGTGATCCAATTGTGAACCTAACGGAACTGAACAGTATGGACATTTTCACAGCTTTAGTTGCCAGGAAAAAGATGTGCCTCCGTGTGTTATGTTATGATGGGAAGGCCCCCCACGACCTAAAGAAATTCGTTCTGGAAGAAATGCACAGACCTGCTCGGGGGGAAGAATACGCATTCCCAGAAAGGATAAGGGTAATTATTCTGGGAAAGCGTCCTGACCCAAAAACGAACGGTGGAAGCAGGTGCGCGTACACAGCATTCCTGGCGGCAATTCCTACCAACTCAGGTTTTGTATCGCAAATTTTGCTCAGTTGAGGAGATGAAGTTTAGAGTCATGGCACACTCTAGATGAGAATGATGCGCTACATTACAGCCTAAAAGATGCAACACTGAATAATCTGACACATTTCGAGACATACAGAAAACTGGTAAACGAACTCACTTCGCAGAAGGAAGAGCTGTGTGATGAGCCAGCTTCCTTTTTGGGTAACATCATTGATATTGGATCACGTGTTCACGTGTTCACGCTGTGCTGAACTCACCTGCACTGCTTCAACCTGCACCTCTCTCCTCTTCCGAGAGGAAAGTATACATCATGTCGTCGCTGGCAGATGCTCTGATTCCACCAGAATCTTCTTCTGTCTACTCTCAAGCACAGGTCAGCCATGGGCACGACATTTCCAGCGATGTCGATATGAAACCTGTAGGGTCTCCACACAGTGAAGATCCCGAGGGAATTGAGGAAGATGAAGAGATGACCGATCTGTTCGGTGGTGACGGTGAAGTTGAAACTGCGCCTCGTCAAGAGTGAGTGCTAGTTTAAAGTTCAATTCCCAATTTCTAGTTCAATTTGTTCATTTCTGCGCTCGGGAATTTCTTTTAGTCGTGGCGCATCACCAGCTGATTCCGCCGAGGAGTCA
Source organism: Neonothopanus nambi (assembly GCA_003987895.1). Classification (NCBI taxonomy): domain Eukaryota; kingdom Fungi; phylum Basidiomycota; class Agaricomycetes; order Agaricales; family Omphalotaceae; genus Neonothopanus; species Neonothopanus nambi. The sequence goes on from RCHF01000064.1 coordinate 25,539, forward strand.
GAAAGACTCGGCTCTGCCGAAGCGGAGCAACGTAGAGCGCTTGAGTACGAAGAAGACGACGCGCCTCCGGAAGTTGCATTCGAAGAGAGGGAAGCCTCAGTCGCTTTCCCAAACCTACCAGTTCCAACCAGCTCTGACGGAGATGTAAGTGTTGAGCTAACTTGTTCCGACTGAGTTCGATGATGTGCCTTAGAAATGGGTGATCCGGATGCCCAACTACGTCAAAGTAGACTCAAAACCATTCCACCCAGATACTTATGTCGGTCCTGAGCATGAAGAGGAGGATGCGCCACAGCAAACAGAATCCTTGCGAGAAAAGAGTATGTCTATCAAACTCAAAGTCGAAAATACAGTGCGATGGAGGTGGATTAAAGACGAAAAGAGTGGCGATGACGTGAGCAACTCCATCCTCAACTCGTCAATGAGATGATATTGAAAGAATTCGCAGCGCCGACAATCCAATAGTCGTATAATTCGTTGGTCCGACGGTACACTAAGTCTCAGACTTGGAAAGGAATTGTTCGACATCACACAAAGTATCGATACCTCTGGTGCTATTGCTCGACAGTCTCTTGGTGGACCTCAAGGTTCCCAATCCCAATCGCAGCCCACCGTGACCCCCGGAAAGTCTCATGGTCTTACTTACCTCGTCGCACAGCATAAACGTTCTCAGGTTCTCCAGGCAGAGACTGTAATTACAGGCTTAATGACAATGCGACCGACCGGTATGCAGTCTGAGACTCATCAAATGCTAGTGCGTGCAGTGGGACAAAAACACAACAAGGTTGCCCGTCTACGTATGGCGCCAGATCCCACTATGGACCCGGAGAGGGAGAAAATGGAATTAATGAAACAGAGCGCGAGGAAGACGAAGCGGAAGGCAACAGCTTATGGTGGACTGGGTGGCGGTCGCTCCAGAAGGCAGACTCGGAGACGATCAGAAGCCGACTGGAGTGATGAGGAGGGTATTGGTGCCTTTGCTGCCTCCGATGACGAGGAGGAGGCCGGAATGGGCGCCTCTCGAGGGCTTGGCAAAAAGAAGGGTAGAGACGAGGAAAAAGGTGGTGATTACCAACAGGACGGCTTTGTTGTTGCCGATGAGTCGGATGATGATGGTGATTTTGACGAAAGAAGCCACAGGAGAAGACGGCACGAGGAGGAGGAAGATCCGCTGGACAAGCTCGATGCGAAAATTGAGAGCAGGCGGAAGGGGAAATCTTTCGATGACGAAGATGATGATGAGGAAAGGGCGGACGAAGGCATGGACATCGAGAGCGAAGAAGAGGAAGAGCAAAAGGTACGTCGTGCAGGTGCATCGGGTACACGTAAACGGCAAGTATACGAAGAAGACGAGGACGAATAGTTTTCCTGGTATTACTTGCATTGTAATTTACTCGCGTAGTAATTGTTAACATTTCAGGGGCATCTTGTAGCTGAAGCTGAGTTCTACATTCAAAAGTGCCTACTGAACTCTACGTATGCAGCTTGAAATTACTCGCTCAGCATACATATGATAAAAGCAAACGCCAGAGTCTTGTCTTCTCCGTTCCGCCGAGATCTCCTCACCGGCCCAGGCTATCCCTTAGAACCCCGTTCTCGTCCCACTGGGCCGTCGGCTTTATCTGCTCTACCACTGCCTGATTGTCCGTGTTCCCCTTGAGTAGGTTGTGCAATGCAAGTATTGCATGCTCCCGCAGATCTGTGTAGTTCGTGTGTACTCTTCAGGGGGAGGGGGGGATGCTAACAAAATGGCATACTCACATGGATTCCTCTCGTCAATGACACACAGGTTCATTACTACTTCAATGCCGCCGCAATTTCGAATCCGGTCTTGCACAGCTTTGTTTTCGTGGCATAGGATTCCTAAAAGACGTACCAGGTCGCGCTTGAGGTAGCTGAATCCCGAGTGACCTGTTCCAGCGGCGGCGGACTGCTGTGCCAACGACTCCACTTCGGGCGAAGCTGCACCAGTAACTGGTTTCCCAAAATTGATGCGAGGTAGGAATTTGTCTAGGAGACGTAAGAGTTCTGTACGAGGCACACAGAGAAACTTATTCAGTTGAACGAAAAGATAGGCGAGGGGAAAGATATGATTAACCAATGAGACTTTCTACCAGACCTACACCCTTCGAGTAACTTTCGCTGAAGAACACATGTGGATCTTCACAAGAACCTGTGGCTGAGCTGAAAGACCCCGAGGCCGAGCGCTGCTGGCTCTGAGAGGCCAATGTTATGGTAACGATGCACTGTGATACGAGAACAAGGGCTTCGCACACTTTGGGGAGCATCACGTCTAATTCAGCGAGCGGCGGATCTGAGTATTGGTTGTCTACACTTGGATCCGTTTCGGAAGCAGATGGTCCGAGAGACTTGCGAATAGCATTTTGCGCGTACGATGACTGAGAGAAGAAACACGCCGAAAGCAGTGGACTCAGATTGGCGTGGGTTTTCGTAAACTTTGATCTCGTCGGTGAACCGGCTGGCGTAGACTGGAGATACGAATCTACGATCTTAAGCAGGGTAGTTTGGTGAGGGCTAACGATCTCATCTTGTCTGTTCACGAATATTTAGTTGTACCTGAGCTTGAAGGGGATAATACTCACATTGTCAATTTTTGGTATAAATCTGGCACCAACCCGACTTCTATAGTCCGAGTGAATATGCTGTATCTAAAATCGGTGTTAAAAGCTGAAAATAACCCTGACCTATTGACTCACCCTACGTCGAACGCCCGAGCGCCATCACTGGCTTCCTCGGCGTCATAAAGTTTTACCATATTGTCCAGCAAGGAAACACACATCCGAGCTCCAACCGTTGTTCTAGTCAGCATCTTTCTACAAAAAATAATGAATAAATTCCGTGTATAGATTAGGCTGTTTTCCGAGAGAAAAACTCACGTCCTTGTCCTACTATCATAGATGCAATTACTGATTAGTGTCAGCACTGCAAGAAGAGTACGGCTATCCGGTGACGAAAGTAGCCGACTATCTTGCATTGAATATGGTGAGGAATGTAAGGCGGTAAGAGAACATACATCAAAACAGCTTGGTCCTCAGGTAGACTAAGATAGGTCTCCCATAAGCTGGACATCAAAACGTCATTGCTCGTGATGATGTTCGATAACATTTGAGTCAATATTCGTGCAGCTAAGATTGCTGCGAAATCTGAAATCAGTGGGATGCAATCGAAGTTGCAACATACCTCACCTTCCTGATCTTCCATTGAGGACCATGAAGTATAGTAATGCAACAACCTCCGAATGTCTGGTTCATTTTCACTTGATAAAATATTAAGAACCCAGGACAGCTTTGAGAAGACTTGGGCTCACAATGCCTTGTTCTGGTTCGCTGGAACACCCGCAACGAGATTCCTCGTGAATCTTGCTAAACTTACACAAAATGCACTGAGGCTCGGTTGCTGTCGGGTGTGTTCTTTCGCGTTGTTGCCCTCAATCTCGTCCTCATCAGAATCATCACCATCCCAGAACGTCAGCTGGGCGTGAACGAGATCTGTCCACAGCTTCCGGAAATTTGTCCACAGCACATCGGAGGCCATTTGGACTCTGGAGGAGATTAAATTAGTTCCTTTGCCGCTGCAAGTTTCTAAAAGGACGATCAGACCTTGCATCGAGGTTCTTGCCTAGTTCGGCAGCAATGCTGTCGAGAGACTGAGCAAGAGCATACCGACTCTCCGTGGAGTTGACGTCAAAACCTGCACAGGTATTGGTGAACTGGCTAAGCAGAGCATGACCGTCGTCGAACATTTCTAAAAAGAAGGAAAGAGAGTGGAAGAAAAGGGAAATTATTAGAAGAGTTATGTAGTGACGTGCTGTATACAGCTATGCATGTCCAACTTGTGTTCGACGTTGGACGTTGATATATTATCCCCGCCCTTTTCTCAGCATTCTCATGTCACGGCAGCTGAACGTCTCCCTCGAGCCTCACCTCGTGGCCACTCTCCAACCCCTTCTTCCTATTCTTGACTCTCACATTCAACTCGAGCTCACTCCCTATCTTTCAAAACCGAAACCAGATACGATTCCATATGAACTCCTTCATTCTATATCACAATGGTCCCGGTCGACGTCTGGCGCCAGCGCTCTTCGAAATAACTTGCCACCACTGGACCCAAATGCATATTCGATGATTTCATTGCTTGCTGGAACGACTACGTCGCCAGAGCGCAAGTTTGGCACTTATGTGCCGCCAAAAGAACCAGAGGAAGTAATAAATGAGAATAAGCGAGAACGCAAAGCAATAACCACGATTGTGAACGGTGTACTCAGTGTGGCAGGGTCCGGTGCAGCCGCATGGATAGGGTCGGAGAGAACGGGTTGGAAGCATGAATGGGTTAGTGTTCACTTGTCCCCCTTCAATCTATATTCACGAATTTCGACAGCGAGTTTTGTTCACACTCTTTGTGGCGGTCGTGGTTGCTTTCTCTGAGACCGTACTATATATTTTCTGGCAAATTCGCTCCTCTGCACCTTCGACGCGTAGAGTAAGACGAAAATATATTGCCTCCAAGAAGGACGAGGGGGAAAATCAAGTTCACGAACGCGTTGAAAGTGCTTACAAGGAAAGTCCGGACGGACTACGATTACGAGCACATACTTCTTTTGCAGACAACGATTAAACATTGCTATCGGATCTGTAGCCTTCTATATGCAGTCCAATACATTACCGATATAGCTCTAATGTCCTCATCAGCAATGACAGGTACCATCCTGTCAGTCCCCAAACCTCCAAACTTCCGTATTTCCCTGGTCCGATTTCCGAGTCGTCTTTGGAAGCACCGTCAGTCTCTGGGAGCTTAGAAGAGGAGACGTCTTGGCTATCTTCTACGAGATCCGAAACCCTAATCGCCCAGTACGGTCTCTGTCCTCTGAACATCGCAGAACGCAGACGAGATGGAGATGTCAGAGCAGAAAGTGGAAGATGAAAGACAGTGTCGACTTCGGGCTGTGAAACATTCTTGCGCAGAAGAGAGAGGTCACAGGAAGGCAGAGGTTCAAGGAGATTAAGGCTGCGATCGTCTGATAGTTGCTCCTCGTTGTGTACGAATCCCTACACGGTCTGTATGGATATAATGCTTTGCGAATTGAACCAAGTCGAACATACAACAAACGGGTATACAGCCATGTCCCCTCGCAGATTGACCTCTGGCGGCCCGATCTCTCCCAAGATTTCAATACGCTTCGGGTCAATGTTGAGCTCTTCGTGAGTTTCTCGCAATGCAGCATTTAAAGTAGATGCATCGGTCTGTTCCGAAAGTTTCATCAAGAAGTGACCAGAACAGGTACCGCCTCGACGTACAAAGTCCACCCGTCCACCAGGGAAGCTACAATCGGCAATGAGATGATGCTATTCGAATCGCGAGATTACACAGAACTCACCTCACCTCACCAGAATGACTTCTCAAAGCTTTACCTCTGACCTCAAGAAGTATACCGGGGACATTCTGAACATTACAAAACGGGATGAGCACTGCAGCTTTCCCTGATGCGCTTTCAATCCGAGAATCATCATGTGGTCGGGCACGAGAGTGTAAAGCAGAGCGTATGGCCTGTAGAGAAGACCTAGTCAGAGGTTGGGTCAGATGGAAATACGGAGAGGATGAAAAGGTGTGGGATGCTGCATTTGGTCGCATAAGAGTGAAGCTAAGACCAGGCTAAGACTCGTTTTGACATTTCACCTGAGCTCGTGGTATGCTGCTTTCTACAATTCTATTCAATAGCTTAAATTCTTTTCACCAGATACACACCGAGATCGAACCGAAAGGAAAGTGCTTGTATGTGCCAATCCTAATTCCAGTCACCTGTGTCAGCCAGCAGCTTGCTTGGCGTACTCTATAATATCAACTACTTCCGAAGAATATACGGAGATGTAACACTCGCTCTTCACCTCCGTAACGAAGTGTTGACTTTCTCCAGATAATAATCCGTCAATGTCCTATAAAGTGAAGCAAAAGACACCAGGTTCTATACGGTGGTCCCAATTGACATGTCCCGCACAGCTGTACTCATCTATTTCACTTTCTTGTCTGTCGTTTACGGTCAGCAGGTTGGCACGAACACTGCAGAGAACCACCCTCCGTTGACCTGGCAGAAGTGCACTGGTTCCAGCTCCTGCACGACTCAGTCATCCTCCGTCGTCCTCGACTCTAACTGGCGCTGGACTCACAATGTCGGTGGCTACACCAACTGCTACACCGGTAACACCTGGGACTCGTCTCTGTGTCCTAACGGTCAGACCTGTGCCGCAAACTGCGCCCTCGATGGTGCTGACTACCAAGGTTCGTGCATACTCTTTCAGATCTTAATCCTTAATTGAACCCCTCCCCCTTGTTTAGGCACTTACGGTATCACATCTAGCGGAAATGCGCTTACGCTCAAATTTGTGACCAACTCTGCTCAGAAGAACGTCGGTTCTCGCGTATACCTGATGGCTCCTGGTAGCCAGACCCAGTATCAGATGTTCAATCCTCTGAATCAGGAGTTCACCTTCGATGTCGACGTCTCGCAGCTACCTTGCGGCCTCAATGGTGCTCTCTACTTCTCTGAAATGGACGCTGACGGCGGTACGGTTAGTAAATACTGTAAATGTGAACACACCTGTTCTATCCGTCTGACACTTTGGCCCACAGGCTCGATTCCCCACAAACAAGGCTGGTGCCAAGTATGGAACTGGCTATTGTGACTCCCAATGTCCACGGGATATTAAATTTATTGATGGAGTTGTATGTCCTAACATATTAGTCGAAACTTTTTTTAACTTTGAATGTAGGCTAATGTAGAAGGCTGGACGCCCTCTTCCTCCGACCCTAACGCGGGAACTGGTAACACGGGCACCTGTTGCAACGAGATGGATATCTGGGAAGCCAACTTGATCTCTGCCGCCTTCACGCCTCACCCTTGCACCGTATCCGGCCAGACCTCCTGCACAGGTTCTTCTTGTTCCGCTGCCAATTCTACTGGTGGAGTCTGCGACCAAGCTGGCTGTGACTTCAACTCCTTCCGCATGGGTGACACTTCCTTCTACGGACCCGGAAAAACCGTCAACACCAACTCCAAGTTTACGGTTGTCACTCAATTCATCTCTTCCGACAACACCACCTCCGGCACTCTTTCTGCTATCCGCCGTCTGTATGTTCAGAACGGCAAAGTTATTCAGAATTCCATGTCCAACGTTACTGGTGTCACTGCTTCCAACCAAATCACCGACACATTCTGCTCGCAGCAGAAGACCGCTTTCGGTGATCCCAACACTTTTTCTCAGAAAGGAGGTCTGACTGGTATGGGTAACGCCTTCAAGAAGGGTATGGTCTTGGTTCTGAGTATCTGGGACGACCACGCGGCCGAGATGCTTTGGCTCGACAGTGATTACCCTCCCACCAAATCGGCTTCCTCTCCAGGTGTCGCTCGTGGGACCTGCTCGAGTTCTTCTGGCCAGCCCAGCGACGTGGAGAGCCAGAGCCCTAACGCCCAGGTTGTCTTTTCGAACATCAAATTCGGAAGCATTGGCTCGACCTTTACTGCTAACTGAGGGTAAATTTGTCATACTGGTTGCATCGGGATTCGGGTTGTACATATAATAAGTATGTCCGAGGGTGTGTTATGTATTATATGCGGAATACTCTGTGTAAGTAGTCAAAATATTGCTCACTCTTATCGTACAGCCCCCTTGCCTCAAAAGTCAAGTACCAGCGCGATCAGGAACCTGATAGTGAAAACGGAAGAGTCATGACATCCTTCCAATTAGTTCTAAGAAGTTCTAAGTTGCTGTGTTCGGGCTATTACTCAGAAAGATATAGGGAGGATGAAAGAGCGCCTATATGTAGACGCCCGAAACCCAAATCACGCTGAGTCACTTTCGCGAGTCTCCGATCCTAAACTCGCTCTTTTTGCTCTTTATTCCGTGCCTCCATGTCGAATTGAAATGCGTGGTTATCACATTCGCATCGTACTGCATAATAACAAGGATTCCGACCCTCAAATACCTACTTCAGTCTTCCAAAGCCTTCCGTCACATACTCCGAAGCCCACCAGTCGGCGAAACGCGACTTTCAACCCTCATAGGAAAGACTACAGATTTGGCCCCATCCGTATCGATTGGTCAGATAGAGTGATAATGAATACTCCATCTTCAAGCTCAGTTGGGAAGGAGAAGGGTGGTACGTTTTCGACCCATCAATGAACTTGGTCAGTCAATACTAACAGACTTTGTAGGCCTTGCAATTGCGAAATTTATTGCGAATGAAACTGTTTCCGGCTCTACAAACCTTTCCGAAGGTGTCATTCACGTCTTTCGGGACTGTGCTAAAACATCAGATGAAGTGTCCCTTGAGCAACCAGTTACAGACGGAGTGGTACTTGCAGTTCTTGCAGTACCCTCGTGGATGACTCCATCTGATTTCTTGACATTTGTTGCGCCTGCAGCAGACAGTATATCACATTTGCGTATACTCAGGTAGGCTACTTCCCCTATATAGCGAATGCGTGACCCAAAACTTTGTTAGAGACTGCGTGCCTAGTCGTTCGATAGTTCTCATCAAGTTTCCAAAACCAGAAGATGCCGCTGAATTCATCGAAGCCTATAACGGGAAACCATTCAATTCTTTGGAGGTATGTACTTTCTTTCATGGCAGACGTCCTCACATCTCAGCCAACTAGCCCGAATTATGCAATGTAGTTCATGTGCTTTCCATCAGCATTCAGTCAGAGGACACGATATCCCAAGGGGTAGCACAGTTCATGTCACCGCAAGCCAAAATGTACGAGCTGCCTACCTGTCCAGTATGTCTCGATCGGATGGATTCAGCAGTCACAGGTCTCATTACTGTCCCCTGCTCCCATACGTTCCACTGCATGTGCCTGAGTAAATGGGGCGATAGTCGGTATGCTTAAACTCTTCTTGCCTTTGCAAACAAATCTTAACTTTCTACACAGGTGTCCCGTCTGCCGATACTCTCAAACGCTTCGTTCTTCTCATCCCTCATCATCGTCATCATCATCCACACGGCCAACACCTATACCCTTCGCTAGCCCCTCCACAGCTAATTTATCCCGTTGCTCTGCTTGCGCCTCCACAACGAACCTGTGGATCTGTCTCATCTGCGGGAACATTGGCTGCGGCCGTTACGGTCGTGCTCATGCACACAGCCACTATCAATCCACTTCACATTTTTATGCACTAGAGCTCGAAACGCAGCGAGTCTGGGATTACGCCGGGGATGGCTATGTTCATCGGCTGATACAGAACAAGGCGGATGGAAAGCTGGTCGAACTCCCTAGTGCCGCGTCCTCCATGGGCACGAGTCCGCGCGAGGGTGGTCTTGGTCCCAGCGCTGCCGATGCGCTGAGTGCGGAAAAGATTGAAGCTATCGGTATCGAGTACTCATATTTACTGACCTCACAACTTGACTCTCAACGGGCATACTACGAGGAACAAACTGCGGAGTTGCAGATCCAAGTTGGTGAGCTCAGGGGGTTGGTCGAGCGGCTGACACTTGAGAAGGAGAAGGAGCAGATCGCATTGCAGCAGGCCGAACAGGAACGGAAAGAGGCGGAAGAGCAACGACTTGCTGAGCTGGCTAGAGAGAAAGCTAAAGCGGAAAGTCGCGCTGAGAAGATGGCAGAGCTTGCACGCAGACTGGAAAAGAGTCTAAGGGAAGAGAGAGCGGTGAGCGAGGGTCTGATGCAGAATCTGGGGAAGATTAAGGAGAAGGCGGACGCTGTCGATAAAGATAAGGAAGAGTTCTCGTTGAAGATTCGGGAACTGGAGGATCAGCTCAGGGATTTGATGTTTTTCCTCGAGGCAAAGACGGAAATCGAGAAGGGTGGTGGTATTGCCAGTGAAGCGGCTGGTGGGTCTATCGAAATCGCATCTCCCCCATCACCAAAGGAGTCTGCGAAAAAGAAAAAGAACAAGAAAAACCGATAACTTTCAAAACAGTTACTTTGTAATCAGATGTGACCCCTGTGTTGATCCTCTCCACTTCGACTCGAGGGTCACCAAAAACTGACATAGGGTATATTCTAGTTTTATAGGTAATACATCCAACATGAATACTCTATAGGCAATACTCTAGCAAAATATTAGGAATAATACACAGCTCTAGGGGATCTAATAGTGTCATCTCTGAATGACGATTCTATTACAATTTTCCGAACTGCTGCTCCTGTCTCGATCCGCATCGGATACTGACCAATATAACACCAACGCAATTTGGGAAACAATGAGGCATAACCCTGCGCAAGCTTCACCATCCGTTGTTGGTGCCATCTTTCCCAAGCAGCTCTCATCAGTCTCATCTGTAAACTTCGAGCCTGCTCGAACGACATGTCATATAAACCCGAACCAAGGAGTTGGTCCAAGAGTGCTTGCTCGCTCTCCATCAAGTAGCACCTGAAGTCCACCTCCTGGGGAAAAACGTGGTTGACATAGTATTTATCGACTGAGCAATCAAGCAGCGGGTGACCTATCACCTCATATGAATCACGAGGGAATGCCAGCTGTTCAAGTTTATGGAGAGGACGAAGAGTATCGAACAGAACGTCATGTTCAATCTTCCAGTTGTGACACCAGCCAAATTGTTGCCCAGCTGAGATACAGAGTTTTTTGAGGTGTGTGAGAGAACCGATGATGTGTAATGAGCGCTCGGGTATGGCCGCCGAGTCCCACACAAGACTAAGAGAGGTTAAATTGTGGAAGTCTGACGCGACAGATGGCAGTACCCAAGACTCTATGGTGCTGGGAAGGAGAGGGAAGCTGACAACCAGGGAATAAAGCTGAGAATTAGCTTGAATGAATTGTAGGATATCATCTTCAAAGTCAGTAGGATGGTTTATCCAGTGAAATGACTCCAACGAGGCCAAGCAGCCACAGTGTCCCAAGAACTCTGCCGTTGTAACATCAGTGCCGTCAACGGCCAACGTCCGAATCCTTCTATTATATGTCAGGAACGAAGAAAGGATGCTCCAGTCGGCCATCGGAACTGCGTCCAAGGTTACAGTTCGGAGGCAAGGAAATAAGGGAGCATGATCCCCGAATGTCTGTAAAGCATCTCTAGGCATGCGGGAGCCTTTCCAGTGTAGAGTCTGTAACGTAGAGGCTGTCGATCGCAACATATCCGTGACAGTTGCGGACAGGTCGTCATCCATCTCGACATCCAAGACTAGGGACTCCAGCTGCCATGGCGCCGACGAGCGAAATGAACGTAGTGGACTATACAAGATACCACGCGTCAAATTAATATGGCGCGCGGAACATGAGACGAGGGAATGAATCAAGTCGGGGGGCAACTCTGCTCTGCTTTGCCAGTCCAGGCATTGAAGATTAGGTAGAGCATGTCGAATGACCAAGCTTAAAGCTTGTATGTAAGCCTTCTGTACATTTTCATGAGTGGGGGCCCCCTCCAAGTATCCAAAAAGGCCGGGGTATCGCGCCAGACGCGTCTCATCCAGAACAGGAGGGCCCAACTCAACCGTGACACGTCGAATACACGGTCCGAGTGCATGAGTATCAGACGTGGCAGAGAGCTCATTGAGTAGGGTTTCGAGAAGACCAAGAGACGCCTCGCTGAAAGACAACTTCACGTTCACGAACTGTATGGAACGCGCCAGCTGGCGACAGTCACGATCCACCAACGCCAGGGTTTCCAGGTCAGTGGTGGATATATGAGGTGCGACATCGCAGAGGAGCTCAATGGGAAGCCGGAAGAGGGGGAAGTGGGACCGACAAGGTTTACCTCGATTCGCGCGGTCAAAGGAGAGAGGCCGAAGGGGTTTTGAGTGACCATCGTGGTAAGAGGTATATCCAAAGGTCCAGGTCATGGTTTAGGGTATGTACAAGGAGTCTGGGGCCAACACCTTCCGAGACGTTGAGAGCGTCGAGAAATTAAAAAAACCCCAGGTTAAAACTGAAAAAACCCAAATAGCGCTTCATCAATGCATGATGTTCGGGATTTGAGTAAGAATACGTAAATATCCAGGGCTGAATTGGAGTGATGCTCGGTAACCTTGCTTGCTGGCCGCTCGACTATGTAACAAGTATTCATTTTCAAGACCTGCGCTGAAAGCTTGTAAGTATGAGACCATTCTGAATTCAAGGAAAGACTTGCTTAGTCATCACATTCAAAGCTGAGCATGGCCAACGACTCGATTGCCGCAAAGCTTCCTCCTTATCCTTCTACTTCTGCGAGAAAGTCTTTGTCTCCCTCTCAGCTTGCGAGTCTGAATCAGACTATAGCTCTATGTCTCCAGGAAACCCTTGCTTTACCACCTGCAAAACGAAATACTCCGGCAACTAGGACGTTCCTCGCGACATACGCCAAAGATGCCGCTCTACAGAAGCTACACTCATTGATATGGGAATCCGAGACCTCACTTTCGAAATCTGAGCTATCCATCCGCAAGAATGTTCTCATTTTGGCAGAGAAACTCGCTCAAAGTCTAGATGTCCGAGTTCTCCTTGATCTAGCTATCGCATATGCGGCAACTAATACCAGCCAGATGCGTTCCTTATTTGAAAACGCTGTAAAGAGCAACTCACCCATTATATCGGCAATACAATCTGATCTTCTCCCCGCCTTCGTCCTCCTACTCTCCCCGAACAACAGTACAGGTCTCTATGGCCTCCGAAAAGCAGCTCACTGTATCTCGTGTTTGCTCCACATCTCTACCCCCGAGATCGTACGAATATTTGCGCATTCAAAAGAGTTCATACTTTCTCTCGCTACCGTGTACGATAGACGACTCGTTTCCGCCGCTCAATCCTACGGAGGCTTAAACGTTCTCCGAAATGCTGGGTCGAGAGAACTTGATGATTGGGAGAGGATCTGGCTTGAGACCAAGGTGTCCTTCATGGACTCATTTCATACATGCATCTCTGCCCTACTGGGTAACATTGCCGGTTCCTCGGGCAGAGTTCCAGTCACTGAAGTGGAGTACACCTTCGATCTCGTTTTTGCTCTTTTGGAGATGAATGATCGGACTGTTTCGTCCGAGGAAGCAACACCTTTTCTGAATCAGTCCATCTTGGCAGATTATCAGCATTCGTACGATCTCGTTCGTATTCTCACTGCGGCGCACCGCCATGCTACAGAAAAAGATGCTCGCCTTGATCTACTCGAATCACAACTTCGATCTTTAGAGGTAGATGGAAACAGCGGAAGCTCTAAAGGACGGAAGAACCCGGGGGTATTGAAGTTACTCCTCCGTTCCTCAGGTGTGCCTGTTGGCATCGACAATGTCGGCAAAGGCAAAACTTCCGCTGACGAGGACAAAGGGAAAGGCAAGGAAGTCTATCTCACCAGCGACTCTGGGTCCTCGCAAGTACGCACTCCTGTAGATCCTGACCTGGATATAAAAGTCACGCAGGTCTTGGATATCTTCCCCGATCAATCATCTGAGTATATCAAGGCATTACTCACCAACACCTCATATCCGTACCATGGCAGCCCCGAGAAAGTAATCGAAGCGTTCCTCGAGGGTACTGCCCCGCCATTTGAAGATCTGTCCCAGGTGCCACTAGGCACAAGAAACGAGGCGGAGGACTATTCATTCGTAAAGGATCGGCGAAACATCTTTGACAACGAAGATATGGACCTCTCCAAGGTCCACGTGGGTAAGAAGAGGTGCGTTCGTGACTTACCACAATATATGAATTCTAACCCGCCAGCAGTGATGAGTCGGCTTTTCATCGTGATCGCGATCTTATCGAAGAAATGAAGGCCGATATTTTACGGCGTGCAGAACTAATATCAGCCGAGGAACAGGAGGCTATCGATGAAGACGGCGTAAATATGGGCAGAGAAACTTTCGCTTTTGAAGATGATCCCGAGCTGGAAGGCGGCAGTCATGTCAAAATCCTTGGGGATGGAGAAGAGAGTGGCGAAGATGAAGATGACAGTGATGATGAGCAAGGCGACTCTGCACCTCCAGCTCGACAATCACCAGAAACGATCCTAGAGTTGGCTTACCTAAAGGACCAGAAGTTGTTTGAGAGAGATGCTGCTACGAGAAGAAGTAAAGCCCGAGCTGATCTGAAGGGCCAGACGGGTAAGTAGCTTTCTCTTAATGGAACTTCAATACACTTGGCTCATTTGGTCTCAACAGGCTTGACGGACGAACAAATCGAAGGATGGAAAATCATGTTGGAACGAGATGTAGGTTTCCTTCATCTAATTTCGTACACGTTCTAATCTTGCCTCATAGCCCAAAAAAGATCAAATACTTCAAAAGCACGAATTTTCAGGGAACAAAGCGGGACCTCTTCCACAGCCAGGATCATCTACGTCTCGTGGTGGAGGCGGCCGAGGTCGCGGAAGTGGTTCCAGGTCAAGAGGAAGGGGCGGCGGTGGGAACGACACTGCTCGAGATCGTGCTTGGAAGGACAAGAACAAAGCAAGTCGCGGGAACCACAACAGGAAGAGCGGTCATGATAGGAAGATGGCCAGAGTTGGTGGACCATCATGATGAGACAGGGATGTTTCAAAGACCATACTAGAATACACCTTGACCTAAGTATATTATAGGAGTCCTTAGAATCCACTTCAATATCATGCAGGCACCATATCAGTATCATATTCAAGTGCAGATTGCCGGGACACTTCAGGCAGCTTCAGGCAGCTTCAGGCTCAGGGTTACATAACGTTCAATTCAGGCGCTTCTTGGCACTTTCGGACTGCAGAAGCATGTACTTATAAACAACACTTGCGGACAGCATGGAAACATGTACTTATAAACAGCACTTGCGGACAACATGGAAGCATGTATGGCACTTGCGGATAGCATGGAAACATGTACTTATAAACACTCGCTTCGAGGCTCGAGACGTTGCCAGTTACCCGAAACATGTTTTCACTCGACCTTCCTAGCCTGAGAGACTACTGGGCGTTCTTCAATCAGGCATTCTTCATACCCAAACCTCACTGGACTGAAAATGATATCCCAGACCTGACAGGCAAAGTCGCCATAGTCACAGGGGGATCTGCTGGACTTGGAAAACAGACAGTCGAGGTATCGCATTCTTTTTGATCTGCAGTTCCTATAATTTGCTGACTTGGTTTGCTAAAAGGAACTCCTCAAGCACAACGCGCGTGTGTACATCGCTGCAAGAAATCAAGAGAAGACACAAGCCCTCATTGATGAATACGCTTCAACAACCGGCAATACTGCCATCTTCTTGAAGTTAGACTTATCGGACTTGAGGAGCGTAAAAGCAGCGGCAGAGGAGTTTATGAGGTGCATTTCGTTGACTTCTTTGGCACGCATGTACTCGACTGAAGCTGGTCGTGTACAGCAAAGAGAAAGAACTTCATATGCTCTTTAACAACGGGTATGTACGCGTCACTAAGTGTCCACTTTCGGAGAGTAATTAACTCGCTCACTTTGTCATCTCGCGCTATAAAGAGGCGTGTTGGGCTTGCCGCAACTTACAGCTCAAGGATATGATATGGTGTTCGGAACGAACGCAATAGGTATCGGTCACCTCATCCTGCAAGCTTGGATTACTAGCCTTAAACTTCTCCCAGGTCATTTCTTTCTAACAAAACTTCTCTTACCTGTACTCCTTGATACTGCAAAACGGTCGGGAAAGGTCCGCGTAATCAATGTCGCTTCTTCCGCTCATCAGATAATGTTCCGAAAATTCGACTTTGCCGCATTCAAAGACGGGCCAGTGCGAAGAAGGCTTTTACCGACTGACTTGTACGGTCAAAGTAAATATGTATGTATCTTTTCCCCTCATTCAAGTACCCCTCCTGAATGCCCTGCAGGCGAATGTTGTTTTTGCGAACGAGCTTGCTCGCAGATTCGGAGATCAAGGCATCGTTTCGTGTTCAGTCAATCCAGGCAGGTTCCGGCTTGGACTCCAGCAGTCAAGAGACTACATTTCTGACCTGGGATCTGGGTAGGCAATATCAAAACTGAAATTCACAAAAATGCCCGAAGTTTCTTCGGGGCCGCACTTGTAAGTCAGCTATATCCTAGTAAATGAACAGTAGACTTACACGAGATTGATTGAATAGTTTGTGCTGCAAGTACACGGCCCAAAATTGGGCGCCCTGACGCAGTTATGGGCCGGTACAAGTACTGAAGGCGAAGATTTCAACGGCAAGGCAAGCAAATGAATACTTGTTTTCCGTATCACTACTTATTACTCATTCTTATCTTTGCTTCAGTATCTTGTTCCTTGGTGTCGAATAGCGCGAGCAAGGGCTGGTACGTATGATCCACAACTTGGCAAAGAGCTTTGGACATGGATGGAAGAGCAAGTAAAAGATATTTGAACAAGTTCGATTCACGTCTTCATCTTTGTTAAGTGTACTTTCATCGCTTGCAACTGTCAACACGCAAGAAGCTTTTTGAAGTACTAGCGCATGCACCTTGACAGCGTGATCAAATACGATAAGTATTGCTGCTGATGAATAGCTACTGCACAGAGACTCGTTAAGGGTAGTCGTAACGGGAAAACAGAAAGAATGAACAGGAAGAGGTAGATGTTGTACATTATTCAACACGCAAGTCCTCGATGAATTTTTAGAGAGTGACAACGGAAAACAAAGTGAGAAGCCCTGGCTCCGCAGGAGCATGATCGATCCAACGGGAAGGTTTGGGGGAAATGAGATGAGAGAACGAAGGGTTATCCAACCGCAACCACAATCAATGCGATATGATGATTGAGTACATTAAAATACAAATGCTGTAAATGCAAATGTAAATAAAAGATATGCGAGACCTTAACGACCGTGCTAAAGGACGGGTTAGAGGAGCGGTAGTGATACTTGCTCGCATGCTAAATGCCGTAGCATCAGATTTACGTAGATAGACGATAGAGAAAAGGAGAGTTTGAATATAAACGCACAGCACGGGGAACCAGAACAATTATAGAGACAGAGAAAGCGACAACGATGACCGAACAAAAAAAAATCAATGAAGGAAAGCAAACACATGAACGAACGAACAAGCATCTAAAAGCATTCGCGACTCATATCACTGCAGGCGTGCGTGACTGCACAGGAGGGAATGCAGACGACATGGGCGATACTTGTGGCTGACCCGCAGTGTCCTCTGAGCTATTATTGACTTGTGGTGGAATACTTGTATTCGGCGTTGGCGGTACATTTCCGCCATTCTGAGCCACCTTGCCTATGAACCAGGACTATACGACAAAAAAGAGTTGAGGTGGAATCAGCAGTGGTTCTCAGGACAACCGGGAAATAATTAACATACCGGGACCCAGCCGCGGTCGCCTCCGTCTTCCTTCACAGCCTGTTCGGAAAATAGTATGAGTAAACTACATAGTGCAGGATAGGAAAGCAAGGAAACGGACATATGACCAGTGATTATATCGCTTGAATACCCTCAGCAAGTCGTCCTTGGCAAGGTCTAACTCTTCTTCGCCCTTCTTCCTGTAATCCATCAAGGCAATGCCCGGGAAGCTTGTCGAGATAATACTCAAAGGTAGTATCGGTGTCTTCGACGTCGCAGTGTCAGGTGACGAAACGCCTAATCCCGCAGACTTGACCGCATTAGCTTCCGCTATTGCAGAGGCAACAGGGACGCTGGTTTCCAATAGACAACCGGCTGGTACCCATCCTTGCTTCACGATGTCGGTATCAACGATACCAGAACCTGTGGGGTCACGCTGCACGACCCACCATCCCCGCGCGCGGGAAAGAATAACGAAAGTGTCGCCACTGTAATGCAACGCAAGATGGATAGCAACAATCCAGTACTCAATCAACGATACTATTGGCACCGAGACATAATGAATACACTCACACTACAACATCAAACTCGTCCTCTTGTTCAGCCATGTATGGATATATGGCCACCGCATAGGAGATACCTGCCGATGCCACAGGTGCTTCTCGCGCACTACTCAAAGGAGGCGATTCAGACGATGCATTTCTCGTCTTGGAATTGGCACCGCCGCCTCCATTCTCGTAATGGCTATTCGTACCGGAGCCAACAGCTGTCGTCCCAGTCATTGTACTTGATGCCGACGTATTTGCTGTGCCTGCCGACCCGGGAGGCGCGGAGATCGTTGGATCATCCCCAAGTCGCCGTTGCTGTTCAATAGAGGGGGAGGAGACTCCGGGTTCCGGCCAATTCGGCTGAGGGCTGAGTCCACTGGCACCAGACATTAGAGGTGCCGGTGCAGATAGATCGTTCACTTCTAACTTTGGTGGACGAGTGATGGTACGTGATGGGGCTTTCGTATGTCCTGGAGCAGCAGGGGAGGAAGATCCAGCTGTTGCACTCGAAGATGGTTCATTGCCAGGACTCATGACCGACGAAGCTTTTCGCGCGGCATGCTTCTGCTGAGCAACGACGATCGGGGAACGGATGTCTTTGATGTGCTTGAGCATAAATACTGGATTCTTTTTAGCGTCCTTGAGCTTTTGGAATAGGAGAAGAGGCTTTTCATCATAACTTAGGCAACGTTCTATCCGGTTACCTATCAAGATAATGAGTCAGTGTACATTCAGGGAAGAAAGGCGAAGACAACGCACCGGGGGACCCATAACATATGAACATGGCATAATTCTCCCAATTGTCATTGTTGATTCGATACTTTTTCAATGCAGCAGGTAGGACCTTCCATGTAGGATCTTCCAAACTGACTTTGAAGCTCTTGAGGTTATCGGAACTATCTTGCCTAGACGGCTTGGGCGCAGAGGCTTGAGATGATAAGTTTGGTGAGTCGGAGGGGCCGGGTTGTGGTCGCGACTTTTCAGTTGCCATGGGGGTAGAGGAAGTTTGGGAAGGGGGTGTTTCCCTTGTATACGGAGGTATGTCGTGTTCTAGCTGATGGGGCGAGGGATGCGGAGACTCGCCGATGTCGGGTTTGGTAGGTGACTTCGAGGGTTTGTACTGAGCCCATTTGAAAGATGGTTGTCTCCGTAGAGAAGGGCTAGGGTCGTCCTAAAATATTTCCTTGAGGAAAGCAAGTGGACGGAGAACTCAAGGATGACTGACCGGTCGGACTAAGCTTGTTCTCAAACTGTTGTAATCATCCAAGAAAGACTGCAGTGTAGTATTGAGGTTTCTGTTCTCTTCTTCAAGAATGCTTAGCCGATGTGCTAAGACAGAGACTTTTACAAGAGCGAAGCAAACCTCGAAACATAGGAACACACCTTGATCCTTGACCAGAAAATGAAGTTTCTCCACTGTGATATTCTCCAATCGTTCCTGAGCTTCGGCTAGTAGAAGAATGAGATAGGTAATTGATGGCAGAGACGATTTGAGGACTGACAAGGCGGGACATAATCATCGGCTTCGAGAGGAATACTGTTGGCGATCTTGAGCAAGTAAATGGACTTGAGAATGGATAGCCTCTGTCCAATAGTCGCAATTCCAATGCCCTTAAGTGTTTCAGGGTCGAGCATGCAGAGGACATCGCCAGATATTCCATGTTCTAAGAACCCAGATGAGATATGGAATGAGACAAGGAGGACGAATATACCCTTTATTTGTGCTTCATACTGAGGAAAGCCGATACTAACAAACCATGCCTGAACGTCTTCCACGTCCCAGTCGGTGACACTGCGGTCAGTGTTGGGCCCGTCCATGTCGAGATGAAGGTTAGAGACAGCACTTTGTGAGATTTCAGGGAAGGGACTATAGGAACTCCCACGTGACTTGCAGTGACACTGACGATGATTCTCCGAAAGCCTAGGCTTGAAGAATGAAATATTTCAACAGCTTATAATCAAACGTCTCCAGAGACCTCCCGTGCAACGACTCTGATGTAGAATCTGTCTCCAGAGCGTAAGGAACGTACTTGCAAGCTTCTCATCGTGCGGCCTTTAATAAATCTCGGTCGGACTGTCACGATACGTACTGCTTCTTCTCTCCCACATGCGAACACGGCTCAAACGGTAAATCAAGACTCCGTTCTTGCGGACTGCGAGATGCATGTATTTCTCCTGATTCGCTTCGATGCTTACTTGCTGTTGAGATCCGGCATTCCATGTCTGCCGAGAATGGAAGTACATACTTCGGAGAGGCGCTAGCCTGGTAGTTCTGCGTTCTAGCCGCTATTCATAGAGTCTAATAGGTCCCTGAAGTTCGAACTTTTGGAGTCCTCCGATGTGAATAAGAACCTAAATTTGTTCCGGATTCGATGTTAAGAATACTTGGCCAAGTATAATTACTGCCAAAGCTGGCCTGAAAAAGTTCGGAATTGAAATTCTAGAATTTGAGAACTCCCACGTGACGCGTACCGCCATCGACTCGGCGTTCGCCAACGTCCACAGTCCTGAGTCCAAGCTTCGTCCTAAAAATTCATGTAAAAAGCTCTCATTTATATGGAAAATCCTTGGGCAAGTGCTTGGGACGAGTCACATAAACCTCAATCGGATTCTATCTCTACTACGAATGGTTCCGCCTGGGCACTGAAACTCGAGAACGCCTCCGTCAATAAAGACCATGAAGCCGACATAGCGACTCCGTCTTGGACATCTGGACCTGCTGTTAAATGGAACGAACCTGCAGATGATTCTCCCTCTCTTTGGGGAACGGAGGAGAAGGGAAGTTGGACACTGGGCACGTCGTCTTATGAATCTATTGATTTTGGAATTGGGAATGGGAGGAGCGCCGAGGTAGCCGAAGTAGATGTTCCGGACTCGTCGCAAGGCTCTTCTTCTCCTCAAGAGAGTGAAGGGGAATCTGACGATGCAGATGAAACACCTGAAGAACTTTCCACTCAGCTTCACTCTGACTCACCCAACCATGAAGATCTTACAGTGGTTGGTGTATCACAAGATATTGACCCCTGGACACCCTCGCGAAGCACATTTCTGCCTTCAGATGATACCCAGCCATCTGAAGATGAAGTAGACGAAGTAATGCCCCCAATCATACCGCCAGGAAGCCCGGACGCGTTCGGAACCTTTGAAACAGGTCTTCCTTCGACAAAGTCTGACGCTGATCCATGGTCTTCACCTCGGCGCGTATCTGCTGATGTCGGGCCCAATGAATGGGGTGCTGCTTGGGCTCCATCTGATTCAGGAGAGGAGACAGAAACTAAGAAGGAACCTATATTGGATGAATGGGAGGCTGCTAGACGGCAGAAGGAAATACAGGATAAATATGTTGTAAGTTTCTCGTTGCAGACCACTAGTCGTAAACTAATCAAGTTCCCAGCCTCCGGAATTATTAGCCTCGATCCTTAAGAAATTCGAAGAAATATCGAGTGACTTATGGACGCCTGCTGGGAAGTCGGGTCAAAGAGAAAAGGGGACCAAAGACGTACCACCAGGCGCCCCTTCTGACTCAGACGGCAAGTCAGCTCAATCCGTAAAGGATCCAGCGCCCGAAGAGAAAGGCTCTCCTTCTGAGCATGTAGATGACGAGAAGGTTGCCGGGTCAGAAGAGTCTGAGAAAGAAGACTTCGAGTCTGAAGAGCCAGATGACGAGAATGTTGTCGGGTCAGAAGAGTCTGAGAAAGAAGATGTCGAGTCTGAAAAGCCAGATGGATATTCGACTAACATTAGTCAAGGTCATTCCATCCTACGAGGAGGCATGGAAGACGTTGAGGGCATGTAAGTAGTTTACGACACTTCCTTGCACTCCATTTTCTCATCTACCTCGATATTTTTTATAGGGAAGCTCTATCCACGACCATCATACCACCTCTCACTCTTCCGACACTCTCACCTTTCCTACAATCTTTCACTTGCAAGCGCACTGCAGAAGCCGTCCGCCTCACACGGAACGCTTATATAACGCGGTCAGGTCCAATGGCCAAGTATCTTCAAACGAAAGGTTCTATTGCATGGGAAGTGGCAGTCAAATCGCGTGTAGAGCGGAACCTTGACGAGGAGGTTCTGCCTGCTGGATGGCGTATCATTGAAAAATCTGACAAGGAGAAAGAGCTTCCGTCGCCTGTAGAGATGAAGAGGAAAGCCACCGGAGGTATTCTATCATCATTCTTTGGGCGGCGTGCAGCTACCCCGCCTGTCACGGGTGAAAGCACTCAGAAGGAACGATCAGCATCCCCTAGAACTTCCATCTCTTCTCCAAGGCCCAGTATAGATTCTGCTGCCGCTAGAAACAGCAAGACTATATCTTCCTCTTCCCGAGACGCCTCTCCGGCACCTTCTGTGGCGAAATCTTCTGTACCTATCGCTGCAGATGTTGCCACCATATCGTCTATCTCTGCTGCGACCAAGGCATCTTCCACCAGTGGCACTACTTCTGCTGCCACCACCGGTTACGCCGATGCCGGCTCCCCAGATCTCTTTCAAGACTCTTCTCCCCAGCCCGCACCTTCTGCAGTGTCCCGTTTCTTTAACCGCTTCTCTCGTAACAAGTCCTCCCCTCGTAACTCGCTCGCGCCCTCGTCAGATGACCTCGAGTTTCTGTCAGACGTTGTTCCCAGTGTTAGTGACGATGTAGAAGAGGACTCTGAGGAGCAGTTGAAGGCACTTTCTAATATGATTGGCAGCGCCCCGCTACCGAGCAAGCTACCACCTCCACTGGCTCCTCCGCCAAGAGCTCCCCCACAATCGGGATCAACGTCGATCGGCGGAATCCCCCCGGCCTCCGGCGATTTTCGGCCGTCGAACGCCACACTTTCCCAGCCACCTCTCATTCCGTCTCCTCTTATTCCGTCTCCGCTCGCTCCCACCCCGGTCACTACCTCTCAACTTCTCCCTTCACCTGCATCGCCCTTAACATCTCCAATCTCACCGGTCTCATCAACATCCAGCTCTGCTGCTTCATCTATGATCGCTATTGGCGGGCGAGCTGGCACACCAAGCCAATCTTCATCGTTGGCCATGAAAGGCAGAGATAAGGTATCTAGCTCCGCATACACTTTGCCACCGCCCCACTCAAGAGTTTCATCCTCTTCCCTAAATCAGAAGAGGGCAACACCAGTAGCAATCATGTCGTCTACATCATCTAGAAAACCTGCTGCAGATTTCCCTTCAATTGGGTTTCTTCCGCCTCCTCCTTCGGTACCTGTCCGTCCGCCATCCTCAACAGCCGCCTCTTCTTCTTTGCTCACGGACCCATTTGAACTTGAACCGGGACCTTCTAGTGTCAAAATCGGAAGTCCCTCTGCTCCACCGGCGCAGACTGCAGGGTTCGACGACGACGACTTCGCTGACTTTCACTCAGCTTCTTTCCAACCTATTCAATCTAGCGCGAGTCTGCAAAGCTCGTCTTCTCTGTATGATACGAGCTTCAATTCTGCTACCTCGGATCAAAACTTGTTCTCTGGAGGTCTTTCAGCTAAGAGCAAGCTAGAAGAGAATTCCACTGATCTGTTCGACGACTTCGATGATTTTGTGTCATCACCCACCCTACGCACACCTTCTCCCCCAAAGCCACCGACCAAGTCGCCCGTGAAAGCCCCACCCACTAAATCATCACATCCTGTGTTACAAATCATTCCGCCACCGTTCGCATCTTCATCATCTTCATCACCACAGCCACCACCAGCGCTCGCACCTGAACAGGAACAGGAACAGGGGCGTGGTGTAATGCACCGACGAAAGGTTTCACGAGAAGAGCACCGCCGTACACAGAGTCTTATAGAATCTGCTGCTGCTCAAAAAGGAAGGTGGCCAGCAGCTCTGCCTTCGCCCTTACCTCCCATCCTTTCACCTCCACCAGGCGAACACCCTAAGCAGGGTTCCAATGGGCTGGATATCTTTGGTGATGATAACAGCGATCTGATCTCTCCATCGCTTGAAACTCAACAGTCCAAGGCAATGGCTGGCTTGGGCTTAGGGTTTCCGTCGTCTGTGTCATCACCTGCGGTCCTATCGCCAGCCCCCAATGCTCCCATTGCCTCAATGTCTATAAGGAACGGTACGCTCCCACCTCTTCCGCTTCCTCCCGCTCCACAGCAGCAGCAGCAGCAAACATCACCTGCGTTGATGGATTTGTTCGGATCGGAACCTGTCACGTCCTCCACCGCCATTTCTAGCAAAGCTTCGCCAGCGTCAACAGCAGTGAAGTCCGGGGGATTGTCAGCTCAAGACCTCTCCTTCTTTGAAGGACTGTAGAATGGCCGCTTGCGGTCTCGTCATTTGACCGGGTTTCTCTAGGATGGATTAGCTGGAACTACCGTTACACTCGCATACTTGTATTACTTGTCGTCGCATATCTGTATTTATTTCATTGCAGTGAGGGTGTCAGCCTACATCTTGACTATGTACAAACGACATATTTCGTGGCAAATAAAGCTTCTTCGAAATCAGCAATGTCAATATGTTGTACTTATTTAGCGTTGTGATTAGCATTGTGATAGTATGTAGTACCGACTCATTATTCGCGCGCTGTCTCTTCCGAGTCAAGTTGCTCACTACCCTGCTTCTATAATCGTTACTCGTCGTCAATCTATGGACTCGAAGCCAGGCCAGAGTTATCAGAGCACCCTTCGCCTCCATCTATGCAAATAATTCTCATGTAGTACTCGAGAAATCTGCAAGTGCGGAAATTCAAGAGGACCTTCATCAGTAACTTCGGAGGTTTGCCACGAGCTCCATAATGCCAACCACCAACGCCACGAGACCCGGCGTGACCAGGGTGCCGTCTGTGTCTTCAACTTCACAAACAACTTCGTAGAAGTTCTCAGCGAGGTTACAATGCCACCACTTTGAACCTGTCTGGCAGTTTGAATGTTCCTTGACATGAGCTTTGTCTGGCAGCTTGAATGTTCCTTGACATGTGACAAACACACAGCTGCGCCGTGTTCGGTTCAGCAAACGCGTCGAAGTCACGAGCTCGACGCGCTCTTCTTGACTCCGAGAAATCCCTCGGCCTTCACCTCCCCGTTCCCTTTCTTGTCGACCGACGATCCTCTTCCGCTCCACATCGTCGACAGCTGAATGGCCTGCCCATTGACCTCCGTGACATCTGAATAGCTGGCCTATTATACGAAGGAGTATTTCTTGTATTGCTCGTCGCGAGCTCTTTTATACATACATTTTGGTAGCACAATGTAGCTAGTTTTTGTATATAGAGCTCGGTAGTCAACCGCGAACCTCAGACGATTTACGTCCAACATCGACTGAGGTGAGCTGACTTTGACTTAGATGTAGTTACCCTCTTCTAACTTCTTGCCTTCGTCTCCCTTGTAGTTCTTACTGTTTAGGTGAATACATTAGACGATTTACATCCAACATCGACTGAGTTCTTACTGTTTAGTTCTATTGCCTCTGACTCCGGCTTGATCACCCGCGACCTCATTAGCAACCACCCGCCGTTATTTCGTCTCACAACATGAGCTTTGTTCTAACGGGTTATGTCTAGGTAACGAGATGTGACAGTGTGACCGTAGTCTTTTTCTTCGTAAGTACCGTCGTCTTACTGCTTGCCCTATTGTATTCTGTCTACCCTCCTATTGCTATAGAACGGGTTTATTGGGAATTTTGGGCATCAAGACACTACGATAATCGACTCCAGCTCCTTAGAGCTGTTACATTTGTCTGGCAGCTTGAATGTTCCTTGACATGAGCTATACACATGTTCCGGACTTCTCGGAAACTTTCCTTGGTGGCGCTCCGAGTCAGGCTCTATATTAAGCGCCATAAATAATCTGGGTTCCAAGTGTACCACTTTCTGTCCCAGACTTTCAACGGTGCAACTTGAAATCTTGAACGAGATGACAGCCCCGGCTCATGCTGCTGGGAATGAATTCAGAACTAAAGATGCTATCAGTCTGGCCGTTACTAGTATGTCAACCATTTTTGATCATACTGTCCCGTATCGATTCCTAATGAGAGTGTTATTGACGTAGTCGTCAAAGCCAATGGCCTTTCTGTTACAAGCCGACTGAAGCGAAAACCTAATGCATTTGTACAGGTCAAAGTGGGAAGCTCGCCTCCCGTGTGTACGCGTACAATCGCTAGATCCACGACACCGACATGGAACCAGCGCCTGTCATTGTATGTGGTGTATGTCTCGAGCTGAATTATCCCGCTTATCATTTCGATCACCCAGCACCGAAACAGAAATCTTTGCCAACATCGATTTTGAGGTCATTGATGATGGCATCGCATCAATTGGACCAAAGAAGACACTGGGACGTACTCAAGAAACCTCTGTTGAAAAGTTATTAGACAATCCTTCGAGGGGTAAAATACTTCTTTTCGATGTTGTTCAAACATCCTTAGCTCGCTTTAGATATAACCTTGAATCTCATTCCGAATGGATCGATCACAGTGCTTGTCGAAAGACAAACAACCGAGTCGGCTTTAATGGAAGTAGATCAAGCGGTTGATAAGCTGCCAGCCGTTTCTGAGTCTCTCGGTAATATCGTTGAATCCTTAGGAAAACTCATAGGAATGGTCGATTCCTTCACTAAGGTACGTTATGTTGCTCACAATCGGATAGTAAAAGAGTTTGACTGCGCACAGATTCACCCGTTGCTGCGCACGACTTGGAAAGTCGTCGATTCCGTATATCAGGTAGGTGCTGAAAGCACCGAAATCAATTTCTGAACCTTAATATACATAAGCTAGATCGTGAAAGAACAACTGGATCGTGACACGAAGATTACCGGTCTAGCTAAGAAAATGAAAATGCTTTACTCGTTCGTGTCTCCTCTGGAAGCGTTGAACGAGGGAGATCTTCATGATTCAATTGAGAGTGTAATCCAGCTCATACTCAAGCAGACCATAGAATGTGCTTCCTTCATCCGGGAATATGCAGGTCACGGATTTGCTGGTAAGTAACACAGTGTATGGACGGGTCGAAATGTTCTTTCTGACTTAGCTATTGCAGGAAGAGCAACTGAAGCTTTCTTCTCATCTGTAGACAAGAAGATCGGAGAGTTTTCCGACACGTTTGTTGAGCTAGCCTCAGCTTTGGATACCGGTCTTGGTCTGCAAACTACCTTTGTCTCGTTACGTATACAATCACGAGTTGAAGAGATGGGTGCGTATCTTTAACTTATTTGCCACTTAGTTACAGTGCTCATAACGAGTTTGGTGCTTACAGTACTAGGACAAAGACTTGACCCGGTGGTATACAATTGGGACGGCCGCCTACGCTGTCAGCCTGACACTCGGTTGGATGCAATTGAATTTGTCAACAATTGGGTTTTTGATGCCTCGGGAGGTTCGACCAACATCCTGTGGTTACATGGATTAGCGGGATCTGGCAAGAGTACTCTTGCAACTAGCATTGCTGATTTCTTTGCTGAGCTGAACCGCCTCGGCGCTTTCATATTCTTTGACCGTGATATGAAGGAAAAGAATCAACCTCTCACTGTCGTTCGTACGCTTGCCTGCGAATTGAGCAGGTTCGACAAGCGGATTCACGATGCGGTAATACAGGCCACGGACAACTATACCCACATTTCTCGGATGCAACTTGATGCTCAATTTCGAGAATTGCTCGTTCTCCCTCTTCAGAAGTCGGCGGGCACGCTGCTGCAAGAAGGCCCGATCGTTATCATAATTGATGCTCTTGATGAATGTGGTGCTGAAGGTGATCGTGACCGCGAGAGATTGCTTTCTCTCCTTGCCACTGAGGCTGCCCGTTTGCCCCCATCCATTCGCATCATCATCACCAGCAGGGATGAACATGATATTAAGAATGCCTTCCGAGAGCCATATAAACCCCATATCCTCCCCCACGAGCTGAAGACCACGAATGAGGAGATCTCACGCTACATCCGTCAGCAAATGTCGGAAATAGGGAGGAGGAATAACCTCTCCCCTAATTGGCCTGACGATAACAAATTATCCGCTCTTGTAGAGCGAGCTGCTGGGCTTTTTATATGGGCATCTACTGCCTGCAAGTATGTTGATGAATATGATGCTGAGGATCTTTTGGATGAACTGGTGACAGGACACATTTACGATGGTGCAGAAGAAGCACTCGATGTTCTCTATGTGAGAGCACTTAAATCTATCGGGAATTGGAGTAAACCGGGGTTTAGAAAGGACAGCTGTGCTATTATCGGGCTTATTTTGGTCGCCAAAACCCCTGTGTCTCCGGACACAATCGACAGATTCTTGAAATTGAAATCACTTCGCATAATACCCAAACTGGGGAGTGTGCTCTACCATCAAGGCAATGCCGGTGCCGTTCGAATACTTCACGCTTCTTTTCGCGATTGCCTTACAAACCGCATGAGATGTAAGGATCGTTGTGAAGAGAAATGCAGCCCAGAATGCAGTGGACGATGTAAGGATGGCCCTTGGTTTATTGATCTTGCAGAACATACAGGGAGGCTCATTCAGAATTGTATCAACAGTCTGAGTGACACCTTTGGAGATAAGTTCTGTCATCTCTCGATCAATGACCCTCGAGATAATGTCATGCTAGACGAGGCCACTGTGTATGCTTGTACATACTGGGTTTCTCATGTCTGTGAGCTACAGACCTGTCCAGAAGGATTTGGACAAGAGCTATTTGATTTCCTCAAGAAGCATCTTCTGCATTGGTTGGAAGCAATGAGCATGCTAGAAAGATCGAGGAGTTGTGCAAATTTGCTGGAGCAGCTGCATGTTTGGGTGGTTGTAAGTATTCTAGCTATCTTTCTCGCAATATATTTGAGACAGATCTTTGCTAGAATTTGGTTCCCGAGATCAACGATTTGCATAAACTGGTCTATGATGGATCACGGTTTGCAGGCTTCTTCTCCAGTACCATCGCCAAACATCCTGCTTATGTCTACTCGTCTGCGCTGCCATTCGCCCCTGTGGAATCCTTGTTATATGAGTTGTTCCATACCAGCTCTTTGCCTACCATTCTTGGTGGTTATCAGCGGAAATGGTCTCAATCATTACAAGTCTTTGAGCGCCTAGATACTGCTGTTCACTATTTGGCATTTTCTCCGGATGACACCAAAATTCTGTCTAGCGGTGGTCCTGGTGGAGAGGAGCTAAGTTTGCCCTCACTGCGAGTTTGGAATGCGAGTACTGGACTCGAGGCTTTACCCGTACAGAATATCGATGATGGAAGCGTTGTCGCGTTCTCCCGTGATGGCTTAAGAATGTTGTCTGCCTCCAGAAAAGGAACGGTGATGATTTTGGACGCTGCTACTGGCAAACTTCTATTGCAGCTACCACAAGAGGAATGGGCTTCGCCAAATCAAATACACAGATCGGATGAGCACAGAAAACCTTCCTGGCACAGTACATCTCTTGATTCAATGAAAAGAGGGATGACCGCAGAAGCACTTGTGGACCTGCCGCCCAATTCGGAGAATGCAGATGTGTTGAAGCAGATACAGGTGCAACGGAAGTTCTTGGCCCAACCAGACTGGGATGACAGCGTCCAACCAAAACCAATGCTGGTCAGAAAGTACTTGGAGTTCAACAGGGCTGCTTTTTCGCCAAACGGTGAGGTCGTCGTGTTTGGAGCAGAGGAAGGAGAGATTTGTGTGGTCAATCTGACGACACAAAGGCAGATGTACCCTACCTTACAGAGTCATGAACTGAAGAGCCGGGATGTTCAGCGCATGTTCAGGTCTATAGATTTCTCTCCTGATGGTGCAAAATTCACTTGTGGATCCAAAGTCGGCGCTATTGAGGTTAGGGAAACCTCAACTGGCAAGGTCCTTATGACTCTTGAAGGACATACAGAAGAAGTCACCGTTCTAAAATACATCGGAGACGACTGCATCATTTCCAGCGCAGAAGACGGCACTATTCGAATGTGGAATCCAGTCACGGGAGAGGAAACTCACCTAGCGTCTGTGGAACAGGAATATTATCAGCCATTGGGCATAGACCCCGAAGGACAAATGGTAGTTTCCACCTCTCAGAATGGCACGATGAGAGTATGGGATGTCGTATCGGGCAAGGAGATGGCTGTTCTTCAAGGACATTTTAATGCTGCCTCCGCTATTGCCTTCTCCAACAACAACACCAGGATGGTGTCAGGCGCATTCTTAAATAATATTCAAGTCTGGGACGTACCATCCTTCAGGGAAATCAGTTTGAAGATTCAAAGACATGTGCGACCTCCTCATGATATAAAGCTTTCATCGGATGGTTTCCGAATTCGTTCATCGCGCCCAGACTCTACCAAGTACTGGGATACGATCACAGGGAGAGAACTTGAAATGGATGGCGATCACTGGGATGCTACGTTTAATGTCGACGATAGCGCTGATGTGACACTGGTTATTGATGGGAACGAGGACTCTATGGCTCAGATGATGCCTGTGTTGTATGCTGAATCCAAAGAAGAATGGCATCAACCCATCGAATCGGACTCGCCCTGGGTCTCTGCTGTCTCTTCTGCAGCTGCTCTTCAGGATGAAATCGCGATATATAGCTCAGAAAACGAAGGCGGCCGTGATGCTGAGACTTTCATCAACTTGATTAAGAAGGATGGTGACGAAGACATCAATATCTGGAGACTACCTTTGGAGTTCCGATGCCGAAGTTATGATCACAGAGGAAATTTTGTGACATTTGGCATTTGGAATGGTCGCGTCTTTACAGTCTACTTGCCGAAAGAAGTTATAGACCAGGCTCAACGGGTCCGGGGCATGGGACTCACTGCGCCGCGTCGCTCTGCCCCGGGAACGGTGTTTCTGTCTAGAGACCGTGCCGTAATAGACAATCCCCCTTTCTTCCTTCTTCATAAGCCAGCCGTCGATACACCTTACTCTTATGGGCCTCCGCCCCCCTCAGCTTACCTCTCTCCGCCCCCCCGGGCCTCTCACCCCTCTATTGAGCTCCCGGACCTCTTACCCCTCTGTTGAGCTTGATTGGGATTCTTAAGCTTGTAGCGACTCCTCCGGAGTCATTCCCGATTCATGACCATCTTATCTACTCCTTCACAGTACTTCCTACTCCATCAGTAAAACACGCACTTTTTCAAGGGGTTTTCTAACCTTTTTTGACCAGAGCTTTTCTACGGCCTTTTTTCCCAAGCTTTTTCCACTTTTGACTACCCCTCTCACAACAGACCATGTAACAGTATTATAATAAATGCAAGCATTCTGGAATAGAGTATTTCAGCAACGCCTGGCAAATCTACTCCACAG
Source organism: Neonothopanus nambi (assembly GCA_003987895.1). Lineage (NCBI taxonomy): Eukaryota > Fungi > Basidiomycota > Agaricomycetes > Agaricales > Omphalotaceae > Neonothopanus > Neonothopanus nambi. Next base: position 56,516 of record RCHF01000064.1, read on the forward strand.
GGCAAGACTAAGCGAATGCCTGGCCGGTTCGGAGCAGTCACTCAAAGTTTTCGTTCTATTTATATATCGACCTACTGTCAAGAATTTTGCAAACGGCTGTAATGAAAACACGATACCTTAGCAATACACCGTAAAAAGAGGGAAATATTGCGAGCAGGATTGTGGGCGATCGTGGCGGATTCTGATGCATAGACCAAAACTACCATTATTGTACGATGTTGCGACACGCCACCAACATTGTGGAATATTGCAACACGCCACCAACATCGTAGGATATCGCAATACACTGTCGACATTTCGGAATATTCCAACACGCATCAACATTGTAGGATACAGCAAAACATAGGCCAGGCTCGTGACCAAGTTATCCTTCTTCTACTAGGAGTTTCTTTCCCATATACATGAATCCCTGACAAGCAACCTTGTTTCTGCCACCATCATTAAGAATGTCGTCTGTAGCTGCCACCTCCAACGGGAACGGTGTCGCCCCTTCAACCCTCGATGGTATCGCCCCTTCTCCGGTGCGCAAATCTACTTATAAAATCGCTACCATTCCCGGCGACGGTATCGGCCCCGAGGTCATCTCGGCAGGGGTCCAAGTCCTCAAGGCATTGTCTAAGAAGTTGGGAACATTCTCGCTGGATTTCGAGGACCTGAACTGGTCGTCGGATCGGTACAAGGCAACAGGGTCCTACGTCCCTACTGACTACTTGGAGGTGCTGCGCAGATTCGACGCTATCTTGTGAGCAATCTTAAACTTAGTCTGGTCTTCGAAATCATCACGATCGCTGCCTTTAGTTTTGGAGCGGTTGGGGCACCGGATGTACCAGATCACATTTCCCTTTGGGGCCTTCGTCTTGCGATCTGTCAGCCTCTGCAGCAGTACGCCAACGTTCGACGGACGCGTATACTCAAAGGCACTCGGTCTCCCTTGGCTGAGTGTACAACGGGCGATCTTGATTGGGTCATTGTCCGTGAGAACAGCGAAGGGGAGTATGCCGGCCACGGAGGAAGGTCTCATGTTGGGTACGATCATGAGGTTGCTTCGGGTACTCCAGCTCCTTGGTTCTTTGGTATTACTCGAATTGACAATGAAACGGACCCACAGAGTTATCCATTTTCACGCGTACAGGCGTACGGCGGATCGCTCGCTTTGCCTTTCAATTGGCACAGTCCAGACCCCGTAAACTTCTCACCTATGTTACCAAAAGCAACGCGCAACGGAATGGGATGGTGATGTGGGATCAAGTCATAAACGAAGTGGCAAAAGACTTTCCGGATGTCAATGTGGATCATATGCTAGGTGAATATTTCTCAGAAAGTTTATGCTGTGTACTTATTTGGACTCACGAATACTATCTCGCACTCAGTGGACGCAATGACCGTTCGAATGGTTTTGAATCCAAAATCCCTCGATACTATCTTAGCTACTAACCTGCACGCGGATATCCTCTCCGATCTTGCTGCTGCTCTCGCAGGATCTATAGGCATCGCACCCACCGCTAATCTAGATCCATCACGAAGAAACCCTTCCAGTACGTTTATAAAAATCCACCTTTTAGTAACACTCTTTCACATGCTCTGCTGACCAGTGTTTGAGCCTATTCATGGCTCCGCATTCGATATCACTGGGAAGGGTATTGCGAATCCCGTCGCCACATTCTGGACAGCTTCAGAGATGCTTGACTGGCTAGGCGAGACAGAAGCGGCTGAGCTGCTTACGAATGCGGTAGAGAAGGTTTGCGAAGCGGGAGTTACGACAAGAGACTTGGGTGGTTCGGCCAATACTGAAGATGTTACAACGGCTGTGATCAAACAGATCTTGTCGTAGACCTTCACATAGCAGCATGTGTATATTCATATCCAATGTGTACGCTAAATAAGATGTTCAGCGGAGTGTTACTAAAAATACTCGAGAGCATAGGGCATAGTCCAGGCTAATAACGAATTACAAAGTAGCGATACAAATAGGACATGTACAGTAACCAGTAAAAAAGGAGGGAGAGATACATTCGCCATAATACAGGAATTTTTTGTTCCAGACATCTCAAAAGCATTACAGAGGAAGATCATCCACGCCCCCACCATCGCTTCTTAGCCTTATGTTCAGCAGGATCACCTACAAAAGCAAATGATGTGAGTGCACATTTGGAACACAATGGGGAGTGTACAAACCTCGGTCGTGATATATATCAGGTATTACGGGGCCTTGGTGATAATCACTAACGGCACGGCGCCGTACATAATCTGCGTCGGCGGAGGCTACACACAGTAAGCACAATTGAAACTTCTGAAGGGCTAATCAAACACACTCACAGGCGTTACTACCCATTGGCCCAGCAGAGTACGGTGGCGGTGGAGGTAAACGTTGATGTTGGTTATTTCCGTACGTTTGGTCGATGACCGAAGGAGGAGGAGGAGGGGGAGGGGGGAGGTAACTCTGGTCATGCTGTTCCACGCCATTTAAAGTGACAACCTTACGGCCATCGGGATAAATGCGAGTGACGTGTTCATTTCCCTGTTAGGTACGATGGCGATGAGAGAGGGGATAGCTCGTTGGTACAAAGAAGACTTACATCCCAATCGCGACGCTTTCGGATAGTATGCGTCACTCCATTAATAGTCTGCGTCATGGTACTTTCACTTGCCCATCTGCCCCCTCCCGTCGAAGAAGAGCCAGAGTCAAACACAAGGGAGGGGAACATAGGGAAATAACTCCTCATAGGAGAGAAGCCCATGCCTCCAAAGCCCGAAAACATATCACGTTCCATGTTTGCCATAAAATGATTTAAATTAGAATGCATATGGCGTGCCGCGAAAAATGGATCCGCCTCCTCCTCCCAGAACGTGGGTCGACGCTGGTAAGAGTGGCGCGAGGAGCGACGATGATGGTCGTTGAAAATCGAATCGAAGAGAACAAAAGGATCGGTGAAATGGAAGTTGGAGTATCCTCGGGCGAAGAATGGGTCGGAGAAAGGGTCTGGGCGGTTATGGAAAGGACGCGCATTGGCATATTGAGGTTCCGGTCTTCGAGGAGCCTCTTGTTCAGGTGGTGGCCATACACCATGCAAATCATACAGCTATTGCATACGAATATCTTGAATGAACGGACAGCCTGTAAAAGCAGTGTAACATACCTTGCGGGTTTTGGGGTCATTCAGTACCTCGTAAGCGTTGTTCACCTGAAAGAAGACGATGAGAAAACTTGGCCGACGAGAATCTCAAGAAGTAGGTCTTTGTGTACCTTCCTGAATTTCTCTTCCGATGCAGCTTTCTCTGAGGGAGTAGCATTTGGAGGTAACCTGTCCGGATGCGTCTGAAGCGCGCGCTTCTTGTACGCTTTGCGAACTGGAAGCCAAACGGTCAAGCCTTGCGGTATATTACGAACTCGGCTGCACACGCACCTTCTTCCTGGCTAGCGTCGGGAGAAATATGTAGTACGTCGTAGAGATCGCTGGGCATACTTGCAACGAAGTAATGCAGGGATGATGAGAGTAAGAGATTAAGTGAGAATCAACAGCAGTATTGATTCGCCACCAAATTTGAAGAGGTGAGGTAAGAAGCTAGGCCAGTGGCTACAGCCTTGCTGTTTATTCAATGGAGGAGCTGCCCTTCACGTGGAGAACACGGTGCCGGCTATTCTAGGCCCGGTTTACAGCGAACTTTCGTTCAAGTTCCCTCGCTTTGCCTTTCTGCAGCTGGCCTTTCTGCCTATTGTTTTCACTGGCTATTTAACCTTTCAGGCTCCCGTAGCTGGCAGTAATCTCACATTCTTATAGGACGGCGACAACGTGTACGGAGAATTATCTATGAATGGATCACACAAGCTCCGGAAGATAAAGGGCAAATGATATGAACTTCTTTGTTATTAACGTACTTTATATGGCCAGGAACCAAGCGCCTTCGAAGTTCAGTTCGAGGATGACTCCCTTCAAAATGGCCCAATGTGTGCTACAAACCTTTCAGTCGAATATGCTGATAGCAGTAGCGGGGTTCCGACACGATCCTTCATGAGTTTCTGGTCGAATTGTGGGTGAAAGCTCATGCAGATGAATAAGTCCGATCGGATGAATCGCGCGCCTTCATACCCTACGAAGTCGACAAACGTCCGATTCCGACCCGGAGAAATTATATCGATCATCAAATATCCCTCTCAAGTCTCTTGAATTAGAGTCATCGCCTTGTCTAGACTCTTCGGGCGTCTCCTAAGAAATGGCAATCGCCTACTTTAAAGAAACTGCAATATCAAGATGTGTGTCGTGAAGAACTTACATATTACACCCGACTCGGAGCCTTGGCACACCTCGAACTTAACACCTTGCGACTCACTGGCACCTAGGGCTCCAACATTTGGAAATGGAAGAGGAGTCAGCTTGCCAGAGGTTCCTGTTAGAAGACCAAAACGCGGGCATCACCGTATTTGTTATTCTCCCCGCTTGATAGGAATGTGCCAAACTTGAGGAATGAACTTCAACTCGCAGATACGAACATAAAGCATCTCCGAACATGTTGGGACCTCGGTCCGACCTATACAAGCTACTTGTGGGTATCGCCACCAAAGAGTATGTTCCCCCGTTCTGAAATGAAATCAGACATGAGGTGCCCCAGAGGAAAGAAGCCTTCTGAAGATCTTGTCAATCAATGGGAAGCTAGATATGGGCATCGATTTCATCTACAGGTTGAGACTGGGAACGTTTTTGTTTTACGGCCAAGTACAGGCAACGCACTCTGCACGGTATCTCCACAGCAGCCAATCTCCGTTTACGCAGCACGCCTCTTCCTCCCCGACTTCCGAAGTAGGAGAACACCCTCAAAGTATAATTACGATAGCAGGAATGACGCCACTAGGCCCCAGGGTAAAGTAGGCTCTGATAAGACAGTAATGCAAAAGCTCCCTGAGCACCCGGTTGAAAAAGGATGCGGAGTAGACACCACCGCTGGAAAAGGTAATGTCAAGGTACTGTGACTCCGAGCAGTAGTCGCAACCTGAAGATGTTCAAGGAAGAACGACCCCAATTGTTCCGAGGAGTTCTCCGATATGAACTCGTGTAAAGATAGATTAGGATTTTTGTCTTATGCCGGCGACCTGGCGAGAAGCTTGACTGTGCAGCAGGTCGAACATGAACAGGTACCGCACCAAAAGCCTGCGACCAAGTCAACGCGATACTTATTGTGCGAATTTATTGGCATATACGCACTCATATCAAGACACAAGGTCAAATTCAGTGTAGGAAGCAGTGAATTGCCATATGCATGTCTCTTCCGTGTTCCTCTGCTGCTACCGGACATCCGTGAAAGATCTCTCGGCATGCATGGCCAGGTGGTGACTGTGCTCAGTATCCGATGAGGACGGCTTGGATATTCAGCAGCAGCGAAGAATGATAGACACCGGCGCAGCCACCAATGGATACGCTTCTTCCTCAAGATCGTGCCATTGAAGAGCTGAAACAAGGAGTGATAAGCTATCCAGTTATCTTTCAATGCAAGATGCAAGAGGTGTCCTGGCGCCACTATCCAAAACCGAAGCAGCGACGACTGCTTCCCCGAGTCAAGTCTTCGACGCGCAGTTAGATGACACTCCTGAAATGGCCGAGGTATCAATATGAAATAGGAATGAACGATACGATAGCGATAGCATTGGATATCAAAACTCGAAAAGAGTGAAGGTAGTACATGAAAGAGGTTTAATTAAATATACCTGCTTTGACTTTTAAATCCGATTATAGAATATATTAACTTGGTCGTGTCACATCGTCGTGAATCTTAATCTCAACGAACAGCGTAGAAAATAAATGCTGAGAGAGCTGAGAGTCATGAAGAGGTAGATACCGGAATCCTGCACACAAAGTTGTCTGAGCATCAAAAGAAGTGATCAACGAAAAGCCTCATACCATGTTCCAAAGATCCCAGCGGTGCACAATAAACCGCCAAAGGATCATCATTCTTATCATCCTTCCTTTCCTGCATAACAGCAAACTTGACGAATATGAGGTCCATCATGCCTCCAACGCAATCAAACGGCAGGCACAGCTCTTCCTGCCATACGGGATTGAACCCGTTGTTCTTGACCGAACCAGTTCGGAACGATACTGTCCTTGCAGACGTGGGCTCCGTGGTCGACGCTTTGTTCGGAGCAGAATATTCCACGCCGTTGGCGCTGGCTTCGCTAGGAATGAATGGCGATTGTGTCCATACAGGGATGTGGAGAGAGACCTCCACCAGGGGATCGACAACTGCCTTGTCAATCATCTCCTGGCCCGCTTTGTTCTTAGGCAGAGGCAGTTGTTGGGCGGAGATGATCTACACAAGATGACTTTGTTATGAAGAGGGTTGGATGCGCGATAGACAAAGACATACTGTGAGATATAACATGTGATTTGTGCGCCTGTTGAGTAGATCCTCGTTTCCAGGCCTTAAAGCTTGGGGTTTCAGGACGTAGCCAGATCGTCCATTACGCTGGAACATGGCATGATTGATCATATAACCCAGGTCTACAACGCCTGTTAGAATGCATCCCTAACGCCTGCATCGCAAAAGTTGCTCACCAAATGTTTGCCAGTTAATGGCGACTACTTGGGCACCGGCAGCCCAATACATATGAGGCTCGTAGTTTGAAGAATTAACTCTAGTCCCTTTCGGATACACCCGTACCATATGCGACTGAGTATGCTTGATTAAATCAGTCATAGTAGCTTTAGCTTTCAGTATTCTATTTGCCGAATTCTCCGAAAGTGAGAAGATATGCTCCGGTGCGTAATGAGTTGAAGAATCAATGCCATGGCATTTTACTCCTACTGTATACACGAGGAGGGAGGCAAGACTGAAGGACATTTGGGTCTTGGCTTTGGCTTGCTTAGGTTTGACTTTGTTGCGTATTTTGTTCTTGATACTTTTAATTTCGCCTATGATGTTAGCATCGGAGGATGATGATGATGACGACGACGACGAAGAGATATCTGCTTCCAATTTGCGTTGCTGCTTGGCAGCAGCCGCGGCTTTAGCCTGATTCTTGGCTCGCAAAGAATCAAGCTGAGCGGCAACGTAGAGATTCTTCGCCTGAAAGCACAAGTACAGTCATTAAGAGGTCGTTTCCGCGAAGAAACACGACGCAATGCACGGACCTTCAGCAGAACTTTACCCTTGAGACTTTCAGGGCTTGGCAGACACTGCAGCTTTGGTCTTCCTTCCACGGGTGCACGAATCAGCGCATCACCAAAAGCTTGCCCCATGATATCCACGATCATGTCTTGCTGCTGAACCCCACAATGAACTTCGGCTGATATGACTATAGGATATGGGGATGCAACGAATGCGTATTTGGCTATAGCTTGACAGACTTCCCGTACAGACACCTTGGAAGTCAATGTCTTGCCATGGTAGACCATAGGCTCCTCCTGCCCATCATAGATATCCACTAAAACCAACTGTTATTTACGCATAGTATACGCTTAGGACTTGAACTTACGCTCAACTGTCCGGCAGCTATGTAGGAGAGCCCTGATATAGCCTTCAATAGTTGACACACCGACCAATTGATGACCAATGAGATAGGTGTTATGAGAGGAAGAAACAAAGTATTCAGACATTGGCCTTGTCATATCGTGGAACACATGAGAGTTCTGTGCTGCGAAAGCACAGTTGTCGGAGGACCTAAGGAAGGATGAAAATGAGTCAAGACTCATTATCGGTACAGGCTTGGTGTCAGGCTCTGCGGGAGTCGATGAGCCAGCAGCAAGCTCAGAATCCACCGAGGTAGGTGACTCTGTGTACTTCATGAAGAGATCTTTGATTTTTTCATCACTAAGTTGCGACTATTCTCGAACGTCAGACCTTCATTCAGAAGTGCCTTGTACGACACTCACCTCTTGAGAATGACGCATGAACGATTTGAACGCGGCGAGATCAAGCTTTCCACTATCGCCGCTTATCTTCTTGTAAAGCACTTCAACCTCAGGCCTCCGTTTAAGCAGCTTCACGAATCGCTTGAAGTCATCATAGTCCAGATAGTCGCGATTGCGGATGTCTGCCTCCTACAACTCAAGCATATTAGAGAATAAAGGATAGCATCATGCATCTCCAAACGTACCTCAAACAACTTGGTTAATTCTTCTACAGTGAAATGCAGACTGAGTCTCTGGCACAATTTCCGCAGCTCGCTGAATTCCAACTTCTGGTCGCCATCATGGTCAGCGCCTTTCCAATACTGTTTTTCCCAAACAGCATCTCTGAGGATATTGTTCTGCAGCCCGCTCATCAAACCTTGTCGAATCGTAAACAGCTTCTCTAGCGCCGCCTTCCACAGATCAAATGTCTGAGCTGAAGGAGCGACGACGTGCATGATCTTGTAGGCCCCTTCCATGATGTAAATGATAGTTATCCATCGGGGTTCCTTGTCGGCCTCAACTTTGAGCTGGGCCCGGTAATAGCTGGCATCTGAGGCGAAACGTAACTCTTTGATACACTCTATGGGAACTACAGACGACCGTTAACTCAAGATACAAACAAAAGAACGACACCGTAACGCACTGATTTTGACACCGCTCTGTTTCTTAGACTCGAATAGCACTTGCCCCTCATCAGGGTCTATCCGGAACAAAGGATACTTCACTTTCTTCTCTGACACCTTCATCATACGGACCCATTCTTGAACAGCACTCGGAACCGATATATCTGCATGATCCAGCTGTTGAGCCACGCCAGCATGCAGAATGCTCGACGATGCTTGATCCGATGCTGTAGAATTAGAGTGTTTTAACTTGGAATCAGAGTTCATCGCGGCCACCAGAGAATTTCAACAAGACTAATGACGGAGCCAATAAGCCTCTAGAAGGTTTGCTTCAAGGTGAAAGGAGAGACCAAGCTCGGTTAGGACAGAGCATTAAAGCAGTGTTGCAAACGAAGCCCCGCAGTGCACATTTGGCTGCTGGAATGTTAAGAAACAAATTTATTAGTGCGAATATTGTCTTAGTAAGCAATATTTTTAGTTAGCACGTGTCTTCTCGACGCGTGACGTCACACTAATTTAAGTCGTGCACGTTCCACTAGGTTATACTCTCAGAAATAAAGGAAATAAAGTAATAGGAAAACACCATCGCTCAGTAGGAACATGGTAACTTCAAATGGAGGCCACAAAGTTGGATTTTGGCCGAGAGCCAAGTCCCGACTGCAGACAATCAGTAAAACACGTCTTTTCAAGAGATTAGATTTTACCCACTTTCTCGTAAATCTTCTCAATCCACTCCATGTTGGCTATGGAGTCTTCCTTCTCAACCCATGTCTGAGGTGTCCTTCCCTTCAGCCGATCCACGAACGCCTCTAACTGATATCGATAAGTCAGCCACCAGGCCTCTCCTTTGCCCTCCATCTTGCAGTCGGAAAACTTATATACTTTCTCTGTGCGCTTTGATCCATCCTTCTTCGTGACCGTGATGTGATGATATGAAGTCGGAAGCACGTAGTTCATGATATACACCTCGCCACCCTCGCATTTGACTGAAGCGGATATCTTTGGCATACTAGGAATGAACTTCCACGGGATGGAAAGGTCGCATGAAAGGGTCCCAATAATGTCATTTGGCAAGGAGAGTGTGGCAGTCATACCACGGTCGATCTTAGGATCTGCAGGAGCTGGGGAAGGAGTCGCAGACAAAACTTCGATAGGGTCTGCCGAAGCAAGATAACGCATAGAGCTGAGTGTATAACCTGCACAGGCCAAGTGAATAATCAGAGATCTGAGGGTGCGGTGATACATAAGAAAAGACCTTACATCCCATGTCCATAAGCGCACCCCCTCCCAAAGCAAGGTTGAATCTAATGTCAGACTCTTTGATGAACCCACCAGTCATCATCAATTTGGTCTCGATACTTTTAACCTTCCCCAATTCCCCGCTATCAAGAATAGCTTTGACGCGCTGGATCGCTGGATGGAACCGGTAATGGAACGCTTCGAGAAGCACCAAGTTCTTCTTCTCAGCAAGCTCAAACATTTGGCGGGTTTCTTCTGCTGTGTCTGCAGAAGGCTTCTCGAGAAGTACATGTTTTCCAGCATGCAGAGCCTTCATTGTCCATTCGTAATGTAGTCCGTTGGGCAACTGGGAGCAAGGAATTAGTACATTCACCCGAGCCGGTGGAATGGCAACTCACGGGGTTATAGATTGCATCAATGTCCGGATCATCCAATAACTCTGAGAGGGATAGATTAGTGGTGAGACACAATCCTCTGCATGAGCGCTCACTTTGGTATCCATCTGAGCCACCATAGAACTTTTCAATCTTATGCTTCTTTGCAAATTCCTCTGCCTTTTTGATGTCTCGAGCAGCTACGGCAAGAATGACGACCTCCGGATGGCTGACCGCTGGAATAATTAGCGCAGGAGGCGCAATGTTTGCAGCACCTAATATGCCAAACTTGATGGGCTTGCTATCGGGCGAAGGCTTGGCTACTGGCGGCGACACCAGCTGCCCGGAGAGGTGTCAATAAAGAAGATGAGAATAGGCAAAGTAACATACCGCATAATAGTTACGCTTCAAGAGACTGAGAAAGGACATGAGAGTAGAAAGAATAGAGACCTAGTGCACATGATAGATACTTGCCCATCGGCTTACAGCTGCTTACAATTGCGGGCGCACTCAGGCTTGCGCAATCATTATTGTTGGAGAATGAAATGACTAATAAATGCTTACGCGCTCGTGGGAATATTGTCACGTGGGTTAACTGCGCGTGTGGCGTCGCCGTCAAACTGTTGGAGCGGTGCCGGTTCTAAATTTATGGGAGGAACTGCGCCTTCTAGGCTTTGGTGTCATGTCCGGAACCGGCCCGCTGAATTCAAAAATTATGGTATATTGGGCCGGCGCACCAACCTTACATGTGCCGCTTTGGTCTAATGGTCTATTGCCGTGTTTGCTTAGGTAATTTTTCCATTGTACTAGCTCCGCGGTTCAAACCCGCGCATGTCTCAATTTTTTTTTGCACCACTTTAAAAACTTACATATAAAACTTCAAAAAAATAGAAAACACTACATGATCTATGTGCACATACAGCTTCTGTTTATTATTCTCTATAATTGATGAACTAATTTGAGATTATTAGATTTTTTTCATAGGATTTATTTATAAAAATACATACCTTTAAGTATTTGATTTATACTTGCACCTCTTGCGGTTCTGTGAGCCAGGACAATTGGTCCCATCTTCTCCATGCTCTATACAGATCTTGCAGTGCCTAGAAGCTCTACTAGATTGCTGATTCCAAGACAGAAAATTATAGGAGGATGGCTGTAATGATGAACTGGCTTGTGGCTGCTGGTTTGCAGGTATTGTATGCCAACCAGAGAAAGGT